>OU898276.1:139053091-139082086 GCA_918026665.1 Diabrotica balteata
AATTAGGAAAGCCATTAGATACATATGATAAATCTCGTGATAAAGAGACATCTTCATAAAATTTGTCTAAACTTATCGCGATCACGAAAAATAATGGAACCCTAGAGTCGTAATTCAACGTGATATGGATAAAAAAGCAATTTTATGTAATTTGTTGAGAAATTTTAATTTTATTTTAATTGACTGTCGGACCAGATAGCATCAGTTTCCGGTCCAAATTTGATGTAATACCTGTATATATACTGTTAGACAAAAAGGTAAAGAAACAAATACCCCAAAATGAATTTTGTGTAAACAAGGAGATTAAAAAGAGTTGCGTTTTTTTTTTTTGTAAAAGCGTCAATAGAAAAACTTAGGGATCAAGAATCCGATCTTCATAATAAGAAGAAAAAGAAATTTAGAAATTCTAGTATAAGTCTGTCCCAAACCAGTCATATTCGGATAAGTAATTTTCCGAAAAGCTTCTGTGGCAGCCAAATGTTAATTTTGTGAAAAAGTATCATTAAATAGTGGAAATAGGTTAAATAGTGTAACATTTTTTTTATTATTAAAATATTAATTATTTTTAATTTCTTTTACCCCCGTGCGATACGCCGATGATTAGGAATTCCCGTGTTTACGATAAGAAAATAATATTGGATCTACTAAATTATAATGGACTTCCCTAATTACTAAAGGTAGTTAATCCTTTCCGTCTTAATACTCAGTATGAAAAGATCTAATGCTTTTGGGTATGCAGGTTCTTTTACATAAATTGATAATTTTCGCCGAAGGCCCGTATCTTTTGACAATAACTTAATCCCAAGTATTGTCTGCTTCTCATGTCCAATTGTTGGTACCGGTAACTCAAAACTTTCGGAATTTTTACTTCCTCAGAATTACCTACAACTGTCCGATGATTTTAAGTGGGGGATATACCTTCTTCTTCTTTTTTCTTGGATAGTTGGTGAAATTTTTAGTGGAACCAACTTACTTCTCGGTGGGCTCTCGTTGAGCACAGGTCGATTATCTCGTGAGACTTCTCGGTGGGCTCTCGTTGAGCACAGGTCGATTATCTCGTGAGACTTCTCGGTGGCCTCTCGTTGAGTGTGGTCGCTTGCCTGAAATTATCGTCTCTGTGAATTATTTTCTAAGTGTGTATACACTCTATATTTCAGTTTTCTTGTCTTAGACTATATTAAGTTATATATAGTTCTACACTACCTTTAATGGTACCTAATTAAATTCAGTGTTGAATACCAGTACAGTATATTAAATTCAGTGAATTAAGCTGCCGTCATCAGGAATTATGTAAGTTACCATAATCTTTATCTGCAAATTATCTGGGCGAGTAATATGGTATGGTATCATACCACCTGCCATTATCTGGACGTATCACCCATCATTCATCCATATCTTCATCTGTAGATTGCCGATTTTTATATTTAATTTAAAGAACAATTCAAGAACTTTCCATAAATAATAACTATGAACATCTCAGTTTAGCATTAATTAATAGTGCGAGATAGTAACCCACCTAGCCAAGTGCGGTTTGGCTAGTTAATGTTTTCAACTCTGTAACCTGTTTGTTTTTTTTGTAAATTTAGAGTTAAGAAATTTTTGCTATCTTTTGTATTTGCTATAATTTTTGCTCATTATCTTTCCTATAATATCTCGAGATACGCCAAACTATATTTGTATATGATTGCCTTATATATCTTGGTAACGGTATTTTTTTATTATATTATTGCTTAATTTTATACATATATAACCCATTTCATAATTGTGTATTTTTATTACTTCTGTTGCATTTAGCAGCATCATAATTTTGTGTTTAATATATTGTTAATGTTTTATGCATGTATTTTATTTGTCGGCTCCTAACAAGTTCTCTGATAAATAGTAGCTCTAAATATTTGCTTAGTATATTAATTTATTACTATATCTTTGACCAATATAAAGATCAGGCTGATTAAGTTTCGTAGGTATTCTTCTTCTTTAAGTTCCATCTTCTATCGAAGGTTGGAAATCATCATGGCTATGCGGACTCTGTTGACTGTCGCTCTAAAAAGTTCTGCACGACTGCATTCAAACCATTCCCTTAAGTTCTTAAGCCAGGATATTCTTCGTCTTCCCACATTTCGCTTTCCTCGGATTTTGCCCTGCATAGGTCTAGGTCATAGTCATAGGTTTCGTAGGTAAGTAAGTGTAGTACCTAATATATTTATTATTTGTTTATATATTGTGTTGAAACTCCGCCTCTGGTAGATACTGGGTGGATTGAGTAGCTCAGTAAATGCCAGTGCCGGTCCCAAGCCCGGATGAAGGAGGAGGGTTACAGCGGTAGGTTAGCTCCCCGCCCTGCGTAAAAGAAATATTGCTAAAAATCCCGAGGAACAGCCTCGGAACTCGGATGGCTTCAAAGGAAAACGACATAGGCAAAGAAAAAGGTTAACGAATTTTGGATGTTGGAACATACAAGGACTGAATACAAAAGAAGATCAAGTATTTAAGGAACTCAGTACATACCGAATTGACATCGCAGTACTCAGCGAAACAAAAAAGAAAGGACAGGGGAACCACTACAAAGACGACTATATATACTTCTGGAGCGGAGTAGAAAAATCAAAAAGAGCCAAAGCTGGAGTAGCGGTCGTGATAAGAAAAAACATGGAAAAATGTATTACCAACTGGAACCCGATAGACGAAAGAATTATAACAGTAGACCTTACAACAAAGGGGAGAGACATAAAAATAATTGGCATCTATGCACCCACGGACGACTCAGATACAAACACTAAAGACATGTTCTTCGACAAACTCTCAGAAGAGTTAAATAAAATAAAAAAAAGACAAGAAATAGTCCTGCTAGGGGACCTGAACGGAAGAGTAGGTAAAGCTCTTGACAACAAAATAATTGGACAACACGGAGAAGATGTAGTAAATGAGAACGGAACAAGATGGTTGGAGGTATGCGAACAACATTCGTTAAAAATACTGAATGGATTTTACAAACATAGAGACATAAATAAATATACATGGACTCAAAAGACAAGAAAACTGCAGTCAATTATAGACTATATAGTAGTTAAACAAGAGACATCTTTAAGACCCTACGATGTAAAAGTTTGGAGAGGGGCAGAATGTGGATCGGATCACCTACTAGTAAAGGCACCCGTGGAAATAAGATATATTAAACAACATAAATCCCAAGAACAGACAAACAAAGAATCCATACGGCTCTATAACATAGACAGCTTAAAAAATGAGTCCACAAGTTTTCTCTATAAACTACGTTTGGCACAAAAATTAGACGAAGAAATAAACGGAACAGCGGAAGAAATGTATGAGACTTTGAAAATCAAAATTCATGAAGCAGCATTAGAAGCTCTAGGTACGAAAGAAAAAGTAAAACGTAGAAATTATTGGTGGACAGAAGGTTTATTAGAACTGGTAGAAGAAAAGAAAAAACTGTATCTCAAATGGTTAGCGACAAAAGATGAGGAAGACCGAAAGAACTATAACAGATACAAATATATAGTAAAAAAGGAAATTAAAAAACAAAAAACATAACCTGGGACAACAAGTGTGCAGAAATAAGCTCAATGGTAGGAGGATCTAGGTCCAGACAAGCTTGGAAAACTATCAACAGTCTTAGAAAAAATACAAACGAAACAAAAAAAATAAACCCCATAGACATAGAAAGATGGAAAAATTATTACGAAAATCTATTAAATGAACAACGTACACAGTTTCTAGACACACATATAGATATAGTTGAAACGGGGTTAAATGAAGTGGCGATGATTACCGTAGAAGAAATAAAAAACGCATTACAAAAAATGAAAAATAATAAAGCTCCTGGGCCGGGTGATTTACCTATCGAGTTATTCAAACATGCCACTGCAATAACATTAGAATTGCTTTGTAAAATGTTTAACAAGTGCCTACAAGGAGAAAGTATCCCAAGAGATTGGAAAGTCTCGTACATAAACTCCATCTACAAAAAGGGAAACAGGAATGACTGCAGTAATTACCGAGGTATCAGCATTACGTCATCCACTGGCAAACTGTATGAAAGAGTTCTGAAAGCCAGAATAGAAAAAGAAGCCACAGAGATCGAAGAACAAAGTGGATTCCGACCAGGGAGATCTTGTGTCGACAATGTATTTACTCTCAAACATCTAATAGAAAAGAGATTAGCAAGAGGACTAGAACTTCATGCCACTTTTATAGATCTCCGTAAAGCGTTTGACTCCGTACCACTGCAGAGACTATGGACAACATTGGAAAACGCAGGTATAAATGCAGTATATATAAATGCCGTGAAAAAGCTATATCAAGATAACCAAGCTTATATTAAGGTTGGAAACCAAATTTCCAAGGGTTTCACCCAAACAAAGGGTGTCAAACAGGGCTCTTGCCTCTCCCCAACCCTATTTAAAATATATCTTGGTAATGCTTTAAAATATTGGATGAGAAAATGCAGCCCAATGGGCATATGGGTAAATGACACTCCTATATACACAATCCTCTTCGCAGACGACCAGGTAGTTCTTGCCGAGGACCTACAAGATATGACGTACATGATAAACAAACTAATAGACGAATTCAAAAAATGGGGATTAGAGGTTAATACCGAAAAGACACAATACATGAATATAGGAGGCATCGGTCAAGACATGGAAACAGAAAGCGGATTAATTAAAAACGTTGATCAGTACGAATATCTCGGAGTTACACTAAGCGAAGACGGGAGAGACGACAAAGATATAACAAGAAAAATAGGAAAAGGAAAAAACATGATAAAAACACTACATCCGATCCTGTGGAATAAAACTTTAACTAAGAAAACAAAGAAAAATATATATCAGGCTATGATTCAGCCGGTGCTGACGTATGGGTCAGAAGTGTGGGTCTTTAACAAGAATATGTCACAAAAACTCCTCTCAACGGAAATGATGTACTGGAGAAGATGTTCCGGGTTAACTTTGTTTGACCACATAAGAAATGAAAACATAAGAGAGAGAATGAAAGTAAAGAACACAATAATGGATACGATAGCCGAAAAACAATTAAAATGGTATGGACACCTGAGACGGATGAACGAAGAAAGGATACCACGAAAGGTTTGGAACTGGAGACCTACACAGAGAAATAAAAGGGGAAGGCCAAGAAAGAAATGGATATCCAATATTCATATAGAAATGGAAAATAGAGGTCTTCAAGAAGGAGACTGGGCCGATAAGAAATTATGGCGATTGGGATGCGAGAAGCGACAAAATTAAAGTTGCAAACACTCGCTATATATATATATATATATATATATATATATATATATATATATATATATGTATATATATATATATATATATATATATATATATATATATATATATATTGTGTTGACCAAATTTATTTGATAATTAACTGTTGGTATCTTTCCTTGGGTTTGATCTCTGATCTCTGAAGGATATATTTCCTTATCTCTTTTCTTTTCTAAGGTTTCTTAATTTTCTCCTTCACCCCAAAAAATTGAGTGGTGCCCTGTTTCTATCTTCTCTTATATTTGGTAATTTTACCCATCTATCTTTTTGTTTATTTCGATATATCTTTTCTAATATCTCTTATCCTAGCTTTGCTTATTTCGTCCGTTGGACCCAATCCCGGTTCCAAAAGCTAGTTTCGAACCCACGACTCGCTCTCCACCAACTATCTGGCTGCCCTCCGCAGTGTCTCCATTGGTTATCTTTCTAGCACCATCCAAAAAAGATTTCCGAGGTTACAATAGTGAAGCAATTGATGTTTGAGGAATTCTACCAAATTTTGTGTGCAGATGAAATAGTACCTTCTTTTTTATAACAAGAATGAATATTATATTTCAAACATTCCACAATCCGATTCAGAATATAATTCATTAAAATCAATGATTATAGGGGATATGTGGCTGGCATCAATCATATCCTACATTTAAAGAAAATGTCGTGGGTATAAAAAGAACCGTTTTCATACATATAAATATCCGTAACAGTAATAGTTTATTTTCTTAATATGATTCCTGAATTCAAAATCTGATTCAGTATCTGATTCGGTAAAATCGATAATTATAGGAGATATGTGATAATTTTTTTTGGTCTCCCAGTATACATTTATGATATCTTCTGCATGTCTTACATATTTTTACAATTTTTTTTGTTTAATCTTAAATTTAACCATAATTATTATCCAATTATTATCTACGAATTTTAGTACGCTTGAATTACCTGTTTTAATACTTCTTTCCCAATACCTAATACAGTACTTTCATTTACAGTACCTGCAGACCTTATTTTTGTATCATAAAATCTTTTAGACCATGATCAAACATTCTCAATTGAGTTAAACAATGGAGGAAATGTTGAAGTGCCAGTATATCTAATCTGTAGAATAAAACAAATAAAATTTCATTTATTAAATATCTCTTTATACATAATTAAAAACTTTATCTGGTAAATATTTTTTTACCATCTTCAATAATTCAAGTTTCATCATGGTTGTTGAAACACGTATATGTCTCCCTTTTAACCATTCTACTAAAGAGTGTTTAGTCCAACTTGAATTTGGTACTTTTTCCACTAAACTAGAGTGGTAAGGTGCATTGTTCATAATTAGTAACGACGGTTCTTCTAAATTTGGCAAAAGTTGATATTCAAACCATTTTTCAAAATTATCTGCATTCATCGAATCATGACAATCTTCAGTTTTTTTCCACTTTTGAAAATTAGACTGCAATCCATTTTTAAAACCCGCATGGAGTATAATATTACGTACACCTTCTCCGGTCCTCTTTCTAACAGCATTAATGATGCCATCTAGCCAACTCTTGCGGTTATCTCTTGAGGTCTCAACCAAGAAAACTGGTTGTAACGGGTGTAAATCATGTCGATGTTTTTTGTATTCTTTTAAAAATTGTTAACTTTTATATGCACATGTTAATGATCCATTAGATATTTTCGATTTGATATATTGCAGTTTAACCATCTGAATTTCATATTTTTTAAAACCCAACTCAGTGAACTAGTAGAAACGGTAATTTTATCTATGTCCTTCAGTTTTTCCTGAAGGGTATGAAGTGATATTTCGGTAGGTTATGGCAAACTATATTTTGATACAAACCTTCACTAAATATTCTATATACACGAGTTTTAATAACATGTTCATATTTATTGGTTAATCAAGGTCCTAGACTATCGTAAGAAGGTACTCATTGCCACAGAATAGCTAGCATCTATTTGAATGCCTTCATTTGCCAATCGTCTTACTGCTGGTAACGAAACTCCTCGGCAACACGCTAAAATGTATTGTATTTAAAATACTATTAATATTTTTTATACTAATTTAAAACTAATAAAGTTGTTTCAGCCTCTTTTTCTAATTGAAAATAATTTAATAGTTTTAATATTAGTCTTTGTTCTTTCTCGGTATATTTCGGCATATTTAAAATATTTTTATGACAATAAATACATTAAATTTTCACTGTAAAATGTCTGAAAATACTAACCTGTAATGACAATTATCATTTTATTAGTTAACATTGTTAAAGTACTGTCTTGATCGAGACCAACTGCGTCAAATTATATTTATGCGCATCATTGATTGGATATCTATTTAGCGTATTCTAAACTCCAACCAATTATACATCCGTAAGTAGAATTTGCTTTAATATGCAGATAATCGTGAACGATACGTAATTTTCTGTTATATGTTTGATAATAGCAGACTACCGTTTTTTTCTGTGACTTCTAGCTTAATACATTAGAGAGAATTCTCTTAAGACTCATACTTACAGCTTTGATATTTCCCATATACATTTCTCTGCTGCTTATGCCAAGATAGTTAAAAAATCCAAAAAATATAGGAAAATCCGGAAAAAATAAGAAGAAACACGAAATGTCTAAGAAAAGAAACCTAAAAAAGAAAACAACAAATATAACTCGTAACACAAAAAAGGCAGCGAAACACTTTTTTTAGACGTCAAAGTTAATTTAACATTACAAAGACAAAATAAATGACAAGACACTTTAAAAACTTAAACGATATACCTTAGATTAGTTGTATACCTTAGATACTTCAGCTGGTTATCAGATTAAGTTTCATCGAATGTTATGTATGGTCGCAACTGCTATATGAGGTAAAAGCTTAAACTCTGAAAGCCCAATCCGGAAAAATATTGGAGACATTTGAAATATGGCTCTATAGAGGTACTTCTAAAATTCATTGGACTAAAAAAGTCTGAAACGAAGAAGTGTTAAGACGAATTAGGCATAGCAGAAAACTTATGACTACAATTAAGATAAGAAAAACATCGCATCTGGGCCAGATATTTCAAAACTATGAGTACTCTTTTTTACTCATCATTATGCAAGGAAAAGTAGAGGAAAGAAAAGAAGAAGAAATAGTTGGTAAGGAATATCAGATATTGGACTAATCCAGTGTTGAACAGATATTTCACGTATTCGTTAGACGGCGGCACAATACAAAAAAGAATACCGAAGATGGTAATGTACAAAGATTAATAGATATATGTAAATAGTGTACCATACCTAGTGATTTTGATTAAGAAGAATTATTCCTAAAACACTATTACTCATTAGGCTCGAAGGTTCCTGTTCACGCCACTATCTATTTTAAGTTTATTTCATGCTTTTTTGCAGATGCAGATGTGTGTCATATACGAAGATTAGAAGAGTCACCAAAAGAATCTCAAGGCGACAGCACACAAAATACGAACGAGATCGGTGATCCACCATAGCGAGCGGGATATAATACTTATTAGCGATCATATATTCAGGTATTGTGTTAATTTAAAATAAAGTCTTTTCACACTGAGTTTGACTATTTACCAGCGGCACATTCGAAGTGCAAATCAAGTTACATACAGTTTAGTTGCACGGTACTCTACTGGTAGGTTATGGGCGAGGTGAGAAACACAAGAAAAAATAATTACAAATAGACAATAATAGATGCAAAAACAGAATAAAACAAACAAGAAATTGGAAAAATAACTGCTCTTTAAAAGAAAAAGGGCGCCACTCTTTTTAAATGGTTGAGTCCTAACAAAATCAGAAATAGGATTAATTACTAATAAACTGGGAATAAGCCACAATTAAAGATAAAAATACGTTTATTGACGTTTCAATTTCCACTTCGGAAATCGTTCTGGGCCCAGTTTGTATTTTGAGAACGATTTCCGAAGTGGAAATTGAAACGTCAATAAACGTATTTTTATCTTTAATTGTGGCTTATTCCCAGTTTATTAGTAATTAATTTACAATGCCACAAGAAAATAGCTTCAGAACAATATTCAGAAATAGGATGTTTATAACACAATTAAAATACCATATTAAATAAATCATATATACCACAAAATAATCGAATCATCACATAACGTGATCAGATAGAATAGTCAGTCAAATAGCATATTAAATAACGTAGATAAACATCACAGCTAATGAAATAGTTATTATCATAGCCAGTGAAGTAGTCAATTATCATATCAATTATATTAACTATTCTAACTATACAAAATACTCAAATTCACATTTTCAGATGTATCAGAAATATATCACATATCAATACATCGAATGTATGTCACATATGAAACATGAGAACCAGCTTAATGCCCTCTATGGAATTACTGTGCAAATGAAATAAAACATAATAATAAATGATAGATATTCAAAAGACAATCTACAAGATTAATCAACATTTGTTTTTAAATTAATTTTCCTATGATTGTTTGTATACTCGATGTCACTTGGTTAATCCTAGCTGTTTTTTGACATGAAATGCCCACTTCGTTGTTCTGGCTATACAGCACAGAATTGTCTCTGCTTTTTACTAACTGCTTACGTCCTTGTTGTGGCTACAATGCCCAACACTAACTAAGCCTTACAGAACTTACATACCTGCCGACTTTCTTAATTACATTTGGAATAATTTGACTTTAAGGTCTCTACGTAAATCGTCATTCCGAACATACCAAACGGCACCTACAATATTGCTTAGAATTTGGTTCTGAAGCGTTTCTAAATTTCTATAATTACTTTTTTTACTACAGCTCCATAATTGTAGGCCATAGGTTTACGACGGTTTCAATATCTGTTTGTAAATCAGTACTTTGTACTGGATAGAAAGCCAATACATATTTTTGTGCTTTAGCTTCAACTGTTCATGTTGAACATGTTCGTTCCATTTGAGTTTGACGTCTAGATTTAAACCAAGGTATTTCGCTATTTTCTTATTAGGAACAATGTTGTTGTTTAAGATAATTAGCAGTTAATTGATTCTTCTTTTTCTTAGCCTTCTCTCGATCATTTTTTGGACAAAGGTCTATTTTAACTCCTTCCATCGATCTCTATCCTAAGCAACATACTTCCAGTTTGTTCTGGCTATTCTTTTGATATCGTCCTCCATCTAATCTGTGGTCTTCCTCTTGGTCGTCTACCCTTGTAAGGTGTCCAATATTATCTTGTGGCGTTCCAACGTTGGCCTTTTTGTCTAGCAGCGTAACTGCGAAGCTCAATGTGAGTTTGGCCATTTTTGTTTTGATATTCTCAACTTTTTTGATCTTACCCAGTCGTTCTTCTCTTTATCTGAATTTCGTGTAACTAACATTGTTCTTTCCATTACTCTTTCTGTTGTGGCTAGTTTATTTATGTTTGCCTTGGTTATGGTTCAGGTTTGACATCCATATGTCATGATAGAAATGATGCATTGGCTGAACACTTTGCTCCTTAAGCATTGAGGTATTTTAGGTTTCTTTAGTATCCAACTGAGTTCCATGCCAGTTTTGCTCTGCTAGTAATTTCCTTACTTTGGTTTTCTTTACAAATTTTAGAATTTGTCCTAGTACACTAGGTAGATATATTCCTTGACTTGTTCTATCTCACTGCAATTAATAGTTATACGTCTGGGATCGGCTGTGTTGATCATTGTTTTTATTTTTGTCATATACATTTTGGCCGACCTATTGGGAGCTGTCTGCGAGCCCCTTCATCATAATTTGTAATTTCTCGAATGTGCTCGCTATAATCACGATGTTCTTGACGTCTTCTTGATTAAAAAGCTTCGGAGATATTACGTCACCTCGTTTAACTTCTCTCTTAATAGAAATTGGATTTGCATTTTCGTTTAGTTGTCCTATCATAGTTGCTTGTTCTATATCCTTGTTTGCTTGTTCTATAGTAATTATTAATAGCTTGTTCTATAGCCTTCATTTCGAGACTATCAGATGCCTTTTCATAGTCTGTGAAGGAAAGAAATACGGGTAGTTAGTTCTCATTTACCTTCTCTGCAAATGTTCTCAGATTTTCTTGTTAGTAAAGTTAACATGAACTGACTTTTATTCATTAAACTTTATACGCCATTTCTGTACCAGCGTAATATGCCATTAATTGCAGTTTGTAGGTTAACCGTAGATTTTTTTACAGTTGGTCCTATTTTCATGACTGCTGTATCATTAGCAAATGTGGCTAGTTGAACGTTTTCCCTTTTAGGAATGTCAGATATATACAAAAGGTATAGTACTGGCCCAAGAACGCTACCTTGTGGAACCCCTGCGTTAATTGGCTTTAACTCAGAGTAGTCGTTTTCCATTGTAACTCTTAATTTTCGCTTGGGTATGTATGATTGTAATATTTCAACTTAAAGAAAATTTTCAAACTCCTTTGAGATTATGGATAGTAAGGAGACTGACCTGTATGATGTTAATTTATGATTATCTTGTTCTACTCTGGGTATTATTATGACCTCTGCAGTGTTCCAAAGGTGGGAATTTGTATCTAAGTCTAAAAGGTGCATTTATTAGTACAATTCTATCAATACAGATAACACGGCAATTCAAAAATAGTGCATTTATTCATTCTGTTGCATTTTGTGTAAGTTAATTTAAAAATGCCATCGCTTTAATTGGCTGCCAGAAGCAGATCAAATGAACATTGGCCTCCCGTATCGCCAACTCCTGGATATGCGGGAGATTCCATAATTAGCTTAGGGAAAACGTTATTGACTCGGGACCAACTGAGACATATTTAAGGATATGTCGGACTAACCGTGAACCAACAGTGGAATATGCTTAAGATTATATTCAAGATTGCACTTAAGACTCAATTGAAATGAACTTCTGTCCCATATTTTTTATTTAACTTCGAACTTAAATTGGACCCCAATTAAATTTGAAAATAACAATGTCAAACATGCGAAATAACAGAAAATAAAGGAATACGAAAGGTATCAAAAAAATATCTTACCCTTATCAGTGGTCTCCAAACACGCAATATCGAACTTGGCTACATACTTGCTCATCGGAAAATGAATTTAGTTCAAGAAATATTTCTCTTTTTGTACGGAGAATATTCAAAGAGTAAATGGAGTTACTTTGTGTGTGGTCAAAGTAAGACAGGACTGTCCATATCGAGATATTTTCTACAATTTTTCTTAAGCGGTTATCTTCTTTTGTAAACAAAAAAAACTACCGACAACTTTAGTTAAAACAGCGTTTATGTAAATAGCCACAAAAGAGACAAGAAAAGATTCAAACAGAACCGTTACAGTGGTAACTTTAGAAAGGTTTGTCAAGAGATTAACGGAGGCTTATACAGAGGAAAAAACGCCAAATATTTAGGAAAGATTTAATTAAAAATCAACAAAAATGAGTGCAACTCAATTGCACTCATACAGTCCTCGAAGACATACCGTCTCAGGACTAGCAACTTCAACGTGGAGTCATATGTCGCCATGTTACCTAATCCATCGGTAACTCTATAATCTTAAACAATTATAACATATTTTTAAAACTAAATGTAATTAAACATCTGTTAACGGGTTTTTACCCATATATTTACTCTTGGTGGCTACATTCATGTACTCCTAGACACTGATGATGGAACATGGTTTCCGAAAACGTTTTGTCTTTTTAACTTTAGCCCGTTTGGGCCGTAAATATATACCTATTACAAAGGATTTTTAATTAAATTTTTAATACATGGTATACAGCCAACTACAGGAACGTAGATTCCTTGTGGATTTAGGAAAGAAGTATATTAAAAGTTATTTTAAAAGTTTAATAAAATAATAAACTTAAGATGTATGATTAAAATGTACTGTATCAAACTTTTGACATTATTGACCGTTAGGGATGTTAGACACTAACATGGTTATTTTGAATTTGTTGACTGCTTCCATAAAAAGTCCGATTATGGTCAAGTTAAACCATTTTTGTAGGTTATGAAGCCAGAATATTCTTCAGCTTCCTGGACCTCTTTTTCCATGCACCTCATTCTTGTCGGCTCATGTGTGTGCCGATCATAGACGATCACCTGTTTAGCTATTATCGCTGAGAGTGTAGGGTATGCATAATATCGACCATTTTCGACCAATGCTGCAGCTTTAGCGATACCAGTCGGGGCTAAATCACTGATTATTGACTATTTTAGGATCACGGTAGTATAACCTGGTCCCCGAAGGTCTTTTGTAAGTCGATAAAAATACATGTAAAAGGATTTGCATACCTATCACCACAATATATTCTTATTTCATTGGATTATTATGGCAGGACTCAGGTAGCACTCAGCAAAAGGTTTGTAACGTTATCCAAAAACTCGATGTTTCTTAAAATGAGGCAA
Source organism: Diabrotica balteata (assembly GCA_918026665.1). NCBI lineage: Eukaryota > Metazoa > Arthropoda > Insecta > Coleoptera > Chrysomelidae > Diabrotica > Diabrotica balteata. The sequence goes on from OU898276.1 coordinate 139,066,735, forward strand.
AATGTATAATTGGTAATACGTTTTCCCACCAAATTTTCCTTGAAGGTGGTAACTCAGTAAGTTAGCACGTTCTGTCGTTTTACATTATTTTGCAAATGATGTAGGTTCCTAGAACGGTTTATTCTTATACCATCTAATAAAAGTATTCTGCCTAGAAAACTGAATAACTTATATGTAGACGTCTAATTTATATCTACACCTCTATGTATTACAAAACCATTGCTCATGCTCTAAAACTGAGTCAAAAAGAGTAAGACAAGAAATATTTTCCAAAATAGAGGTAAATAATAAATAAACGTCATAAATAATGTATCATCGAATAAAGAGATTGCAATATTTAAGTACATACATGTATACCTAAAAGAAAATGAATATAATTTTAATTAAAAATAATGTTAGCACATTACAGTCTGTGATTAAATGAGAAGTAAAAAAGAATTTTTATTTTTTAAACTCTTTTTACCACCCTAATTCTTTATTAAGTTTAATAAATTTAAACAATTCATGTAGCTTTTCTTCCAACTACGACATTAATTAATTCAAAACCTAGTTATTACGAACGTTAAAATTTCCAGTGCCACATAAACTATGCAAACGCTTTTATTACAAAACATTAAATTTATTTCATTCGTGTCAACCCTCTTATCTCGTAGCAATCATTCTTCTTTATACCTACATGGCTCTTTCTTAGTTTTCCTAGAAGTTTTAAAAGGATTAAAAACTATAAGTCGGCTTATTGCGCCGCATCAGACTGGTGTTGGGACTTAGCTCTTTGAGATTTGGGATTGTCCAGAGGCGTGCAGCCTCAACCTCTAATTGAGTCTTAATTTGCTTACAGTAGATCCGCTGAATCTTTGCACATTGTCGTCATTCGTATTATAGGAAATAAACCAAAACATGTGAGTCAAATTTACGTTACGGTATAAGGATTAAAATATGGCTAATATTAAAATGTACGTTTTTATACCTTTATGATGAAAACTGGGTATATATCTATGGGCGCGATTTTTTAATTTTTGGAAACCTACAAGATGCGCATCTACCGTAATTTTTTTTTTTTTTTTGTTTAATAAAACTCCAAGGAATCTTATGACTATTGCTATCTGATCATTCACTATGATCAATAAGCAAGTTAGTTCTATATATAAATATTACAAGAAACTTATCTAAGGTTATATTCAGCAATATTCCTTAGGCTCTAATACATTATAGTACTACTAGCTAACGTGTACACTTTAGCCGCACTTTACTCTGCTTTTTCACTTTCACTCACTTATAGCACTAAATCAAACGGCTTCGTTCTCTTTAGTCTTCTTATCTGGTTGGCGTTGTCTAGGAGTTTGATGGCCTCGACGTTCACGTGGTTGGAGAGCCTCTGTTCATGACTCTCGGCAAACTTACTTATTGTCTGGATAACTGTATCCATCTGGAGGTCTCGATGAAGATCACAGTTTCTAAAGTACCATGGAGCGTTAACGATGTTCCTTAATACTTTATTCTGATATCGTTGTATATGTTGGATGTTGCTTTCTTTTGTACAGCCCCATAGCTGTATTCCGTATGTCCATATCGGTTTAAGGACTTGCTTATATAATAGCAATTTGTTGTAAATAGACAGAGTGGATTTTTTTCCCATCAACCAGTACATCTTTCTGAACTTAATTTCTAATTCCTTCTTTTTTTTCTTAACATGTGCTTTCCAACGTAGCTTGGAATCTAACGTCATACCCAAATATTTTGCCGTATTTGCATAAGGTATTTGGTTTCTATTTATATGTACTGGGATATGTTGTTCTCTTTTGTTAGTAAAATTGACATGAACAGATTTTGTTTCATTCAATTTGATACGCCATCGGTTGGTCCAGATGTTAATTTGTTCAACAGAGTTCTGTAACATGGTAGCTGCATCCTCGTGGTTTTGTCCGACTGCTAGTATGCATGTGTCGTCTGCAAATGTCGCAATTGTGTTAGGTTCTAATGATGGAATATCGCTGGTATAGAGCAGGTATAGCACTGGCCCCAGGACACTTCCTTGTGGAACTCCAGCTTTAACTTCTCTTAATTCTGAATATGCTTCCTCATATTTAACTCGAAAGTATCTGTCTGATATATATGATTCTAGTAGTTCAGAATATTGTTTTGGTAAGTAGCATCTCATTTTATGATATAGTCCATCATGCCACACCTTGTCAAAAGCCTGCGCTACATCGAGGAAAATTGCGGAACAAACTTTTCCTTCTTCTAGAGCTTTTTCTATGATATCTGTTATTCTATGCACCTGATCTATCGTTGAGTGGCTTGCTCTAAACCCAAACTGATAATTAGGAACTAATTTTTTTTCCTCTATAATCGGTTTTAGTCTCTTCAAGAGTAATTTTTCGTATAATTTAGACATGACAGGTAACAGTGAAATAGGCCTATATGAAGAAGCTTCTTGTGGAGGTTTTCCTGGTTTTAGTGTCATTATAATTTCTGCCACCTTCCATATCTTTGGTACGTACCTCAACCTAAAGGAAGCGTTTATAAGATGTGTTAATTTTATAATAGCTTTCCTTGGAAGTTGCTTTAACACTTCCCCAGTAATTAGATCAAATCCAGGAGCTTTCTTTGGATTTATATTTTCTTTTATTTCCAAATATACTTCTTTTGGAGTTACAAGGCTAATCTCCATTTCGTCTTGATCAGGGAGCTCCCAGTTTATTCTTTCTTGTTCTTCATTTGGTTGAAAAGTATTTTCTAGGTGGTCAGCAAACCTGTTGGCCTTTTGTATATTGCTTCTTGCCCAGCTACCATTAGTATTTCTAATTGGTGGATACTGTAAGATTGGCCTTTTTAATCGTTTAGTAGCCTTCCACAAAGAGTAATCAGTAGCGCTATCATTTGATAGTTCACTTAGGTAAATGTTAACCGATTCGTTTTTAATTTTTTGTATTTCTCTTTTTAATTTTTGTGTGGCATTATTTAATCTAGTTTTATCAACTGGTGCTCTAGACTGATGCCACTTGCGTCTTAGTTTTCTTTTTTCGGTTATCATTTCTCTGATTTCTTTCGGGTAGTTATTACCTTTTATTCTTTCGACACTGTTCGTGCTGTTGTTCCAAGCAGCTTGTTGTATATTTTTATTGAGTAATTCTACTTCTGCTTCTAGTTGATCAATGGTTCTTAATGGCACTGAGAGGTTAATCTTCTCTTCAAGGTCTATCTGGAAACTTTTCCAATCAGTATTTTTGTTAACAAGTCTAGGGGGCTTTCTTTTTTGATAACAGTGTCACTGAGTGTGAGAATAATTGGAGAATGGTCCGAGGTCATATCCAATGACTCTTCTATCTCTATGTAATTTGTAGAAATATTTCTAACTACAAAGAAGTCGATAAGGTCTGGAATTTTATTTGTGTCAGTAGGCCAGTATGTTGGTTTTCCCGTTGATACTGCGTCGCATTTTATGTATTTCATTGCTTCTAAAAGTTCTTTCCCTTTGGTTGTAGTCAGTCGTGACCCCCAATGCGTATGTTTTGCATTGAAGTCTCCTCCAAGGATAAATCTATGTCCTTGACTGGTCAGGAAATCTACGTATTGATTTTTCTTGATGGTATGTCTTGGCGGACTGTAAACTGCTGTGACGATTACCTCATAATTTTTACATTTAATTTTTACTGATGTGGCCTGAAATTCTTTTGTTCTGTACCCAATTTCCTGATAGTGCATAATATTTTCCTTGATTATTACTGCACTACCTCCTTTGGCTGCATTATCAGGGTGAGTAGTATGATAAGTTTTGTAACCCCTAAATCTAATATATGACTCATTCGTAAAATGGGTTTCAGAAATGAGGCATATGTCTATTTTTTCTATATCTAGTATCGCTTGTAGTTCTTGCTGATGTTTCAAGATCCCATTTGCATTCCATTCTAGTATTCGTAAATTACCCGCCATTACCAAGTCTTTTAGGTATAGCTCCTTTGGTGCTATATTCTATTCTGGTTATACGCTCGTCTAGGTTAGTTAATCTCTCTAATATTTTTTGTAGTGTTTGTTCTATTTTCAGATCTTTTTGACTACTATAGTTTTCTTCGTTACTTTTACCAGCTGCTACCATACTATAAGTTCTTGTTTTGTTTTCTTCTTGTTTTGGATTTTCTACAGGTTTTGGATGCATTTTTTGAGGTTGTCTGGGTAAGGTCTGTTTCTTGTTATGTTTATCTTTTATTTTTTGTATTTCCTTTGCCACGATACATCCTCTATAGTTAGCCGGATGCCCTTCTCCACAGTGGACACATTTAGGTTTTGCGTCCTTGGGTTTCTCACATTTGGCTGTTAGGTGTTTTCCTGTGCAGCGGACACATCTCGGTTCTTTCGAACAGTAACCTTGTGTGTGTCCATATGCCTGACATCTCTTACATTGAGGTACCAATTTTGATTTTCTGAGCGGAAGTATTTGTACTTTTACGTTCATGATATCTGAGATCTCATAGATTCTATTGATATTTTCGTCATTTCTGAATACCAGCATAAACATATTTAGTGGTTGCTTTGTTTTGTATTTTAATTTTGGTATGACATCTATTATCTTGAATCCTTTATTACTTAAATCGTTCATGATCGAATCCTTACTGGCTGAATGATGTAACTTATTGACCATAACTTTAATGGGTCGGCTTTGCTTATTTTCATACGTATGCCATGGATAATTTACTTCAGTCAACTTTTTCGTTAATTTTCTGAAGTCTTCTTCACTATCGACATTAATTTTAGCGCTCTTGTCTCCAAGTACTTTTATCTGGAATTTAGCAGTATGTAGTCTGACTAATTCATGAAATTGGCTAAATTCGGCAATACTCTCCACAATTATTGGAGGTGGGATTTGTGTTTTTCTGGTTTTTTCTTCTCTTTGTTGGATATATGACTCTTTTTGTGGTGGGGTCAATGATGTATCCATTTTACGTTTTTTGAAGTTTTTGACACGTATCCACTCTGTCTCCTTAGCTAATTCCTCATCGTCAGTATGAAACTCCTCATTCTTAGGTTCTTTCTCTTTGGACAAGTTTTTCTCTAGATCTGCAAATTTTAATTGCAAGCTTTCATTTAATTTTTGTAAGGTATCTAACTGGAGTTGGAGCTGATTTATCCTATCCGTAGCGTAAATCTTTTCCATTTCCGTCTGTTTCCATGCCGTGTACAGCATCTGTTCATTCTGGGACCTTGCATAATTTTCCTGAAAGAGTGCACTATTTTGTTGTATTAACAGTACCTCGTTAGGTGTTTGCGGACCCGCATTTTGTTGGATCATTTTAACGAGAACCAACAATCCTGGCAGTCACTAGGTGCCCTTCATTATTTCTAACCAAGCGCCCGGACTATAAACAATTCAAAAGTAATTTGGATTATCTTACCAGTTTTTGTCACTTAACTATTTTCGACTTAATTATCAAATGATAATTAGCAAACACGGAAACACACAACCTTTATGATACGTGGTTAAATGAATACTCAATGATGTGGAGATTCTACCGTAAATGAATATTAAAACTGTAGTAATCGGAAATAAAAGTGTTTTCATTGTATATAGGCAAACACATTGGTTATAATCTAAAAAACTTAATTTTAACCATATTTTTGGCGCAGATACAACAATTTTAATAATTTCATAAGCACGTCTCACACATGTTTCCCAAATTTCTGTGATACATTGGTTTAGTGTTTCCTTCCACATATTTATAACAGCACCATTAGAATGTCTGTCTCTACCAATATACTTATTGTAATATGTCTTGCAGTTTGCCCAAAATAATTCAATAGCGTTGAATTCGCAGTACTAAGGAGGTTAACACTTCCTAGTTGTGTACTCTTAGTAGCTCATCAATAATATAATATATATTCTCTTTTATGTTCATTTTCTTCAATTTGGCAATTATTCAGAATTTGTGATTTTTGCGTCATACTTGATTTTGTTTGTTATAACCGGGTAATAATTTCCATTCTAGTGGAAACAGTGGAAGGTTGCTTTCCTAAAAGAACTCTGTAAAATCATTATTATGATTATAAATAAACAAGGGCAGAGGGACAAGTCCCTATTATGCCCAAAAACAAAGAAATTTCATTAGTAACCTACTAGTAAATTACAAAATTACAAAAAAAATAACAAAATTACAATTTTTGGTTTAAAAGAAAAACAATATTTTAACTATAATATAAAACGGTCAAGTCTGTTTTTGAACGAGTTGGTAGAGGGAGCAGAGACAATGTTATCATTAAGGTTATTCCAGCACTCAAAAACTCTATTTGGTAGAAAGTTCTGTCTTGATCTTGTAGAAAAGTTTTCATTTTTTAGTTGAAAATGATAACTTTGAGGCGTTTATCTTGATTTATGGTAAACATTTCATCGAGATTTCCACGTTGTCGGCGAAGTTCAAAAAAAGTTAGGTTAGCCATACTAAGTCTTTCTGCATAAGAAGGTCTTCTCGGTCCCAAAGGAACTCGAGTGGCTTTTCTTTGAACTTTTTCCAACAAAGTCTTGTCTGGAACCAAATCAGAATACCATGTTGGTCCAGCATATTCAAGTATGGCTCTTACGTAAAGAGTGTAAAGTTTACAGAATAATTGCATTGACACTCTCGAAAAATACCTTCGAATAAGATACAGCCTGAAGTTCGCACGTTTACAAACAGAAGTAATATGGTCTCAGACCAAGTTAGGCTGCTGTCTATGATAACACCAAGGTCGTTATACGATAACACACAGAATCTAATGGCTGCCCGTTAGCAAAGTACGGCACAAGTGGGTTATTTTTACCAATTCGAAGCACTCCACATTTTTCCGCATTTAAGGGTAGTAACCAATGGGAACACCAAGTTAAAATAGAGTCCAAGTCCATTTGGAGGGTTAGCTGGTTTGTGATTGAATTGGCATATATTTTTGTGTCATCAGCGTAAAGCGATATTTTACTTGAAACATAATAAGGAACATCGCTGGTATAAACCGTAAAAACAAAGGTCCAAGGACAGAACCCTGAGACACTCAACTTTTCACTAACCTGTCCTGTGACAAAGATACAACTCTACCTTTGTAATGTCGATCTGTCAGGAAATGATCCTAAATCTTATCTTCCGACGAAGTAAAGTACCGTGAACTCCGAAATGTTCTAGCTTATATAGAAGTCTGCGCTTAGGTACACGGTCAAAGGCTTTAGAGAGATCTAGATACACAACGTCGACCGGCTGCGAACTGTTAAGGGATGACCTCCAGTCGTTAACACAATATAGGAGATTGGTTAGAGTAGAACGACCAGACAAATCCATATTATTGTGTTGGAATAACATATTCCTAAAGAAGGAATTTGGTCATATCCTCGAAAATAATGGCTTTCATGACCTTGCCAACTACTGGCAGCGAGCTAATCGGACGATAATTGCTAGGGTCGAGTTTGTTGCCTTTTTTAGGGCATGCTAAAATAGGGGTGACGAATGCTAATTTCCAACTAGCGGTTAAGGAGTTCTGGATGAAAGAAGTTTGCATAATTAACGTTAAGGGTATTGCAAGTGTGGCTGCGCATCTTTTTAACAGTTTTGGTGTTCAACTATCTAAATCAGGTGCAGCGACTGTGCGAAGTTTAATTAAGTGTTTAATTTAAGTGTTGCTTGACATGATCCACTGTGAATGGGCGTCTTGTCGTCAATTATTGAGAATTTCTCCCTGGCTTTGTTGTCCAAAAGTTTTGCTTTATATCTCAGAATATCTTTAACGTGGTATTCCGGACCCATTACTATCTTTATCATTCGGGTAAATTGTTTGTTCGCTTTGTCGACTCTATAAAAGGTAATTTTTTTTCCTGGCAGCCAGCAGTTTCTTAAACAAGCTTAACCTATTCGCGTCGTTATCTTTTTTAAAATGAATCATTATCCATCACAATTAATGATGACTCTTCTAAATTAAAAATTAATTGTTCACTTAGCCATTTAGTGAAAATTTCATTGTTCATTTTCCCATGTTAATCAGCTACTTTTTTAAAATGTATTCAACCTACATTTTTATAAAGTATTAATTAAAAGAAACCTTTTGGTTAATTATTAAATTCAGCTTGAAGAAATTGGTACTTATCTTATTGGTACATGTCGTATGGTCTATTCCGCACTGTTATTTTTCATTCCTCACATAGATCGATTGTCTTACCTGACTTTAAAAAAATATAATTATTTTCTTTCCTTTTTATAATTTATGTACTGTCCATCGTGATATTTTTAATGCAGCAGATACTCTCTTAAATAAATAAATTGTTTAATATCTATACTGATAAACAAACTGTTACCTGTTGAACTGATGAAAATGGCTCCAAAGGTCCCCATTGATTCTTTCTTATTCGAAATACTCCAACACATTTAACACAAGATGTTGTGCTTGAGAACTTAATGATTTATCAGGCATATTCCAAAAACAAAAACACTTAATAATATATGAAATATTTCATATCACTCCATTGACGTGGTTTTAGCCATATTTAAATAAATAAATGTCGATGTAGAGGTTAGGATAAATATTATATTATTCGTCATTAACTAATAAATACATTTTTATCTTCATAAATCGAACAATATTGTAACGGTTAGTCGTGGTAACAACCGTTTGTTTAAAAATATGTATATTTAAAGTACTAAAAATGACACGACAATAATTTATAAATACCACAAACGCTGTCAAAACAAAACTTACAATTGCCATTAGGTGAATCAGTCAGTTGTTGAATTTATTTAATTAATTGTTGAAATATATGCTGTTGTGTATAGAGAGGTGGCTTACTTTTATCGTTTTAGTTTCTATAAGTAGAATAGAAAAGTAATTTAAAAAATAATTTGTGAATTCTGTCATACTTGTGCAAACAACCAGCGGATGCACCGTACAATACGTTGCAAGCAGTTTCATATTTTGTTGCAAAGAAATTACTTTGGATTAATTTATTAGATCAAAGCATTATGCCATATACCTACAAGTTCATTTAGCAAATATATTTTTATAACTGAGAACTATTGCAAGAGTTGTTTCTGAGTACAAAATCTGGAAGTTCGATAAACACCGATGATAAAATAATAGTTATTGCTGTGAAAGCAAATTTATAGATTTGACCTTCTTCTTCTTATGGTGCCTATCCGTTACGGATGTTGGACATTAATATGGCTATTCTGACTTTGTTGACTGCTGCCCTGAAAAGTCCGGTAGTGGTTAAGTTAAACCATTTTCGCAGGTTATGCAGCCAGGATATTCTTCTTCATCCTGGACCTCTTTTCCCATGCACTTTACCTTGAAGTATAGTCCGAAGTAGGTCATATCGTTGTTCATTGCGCATTATATTGCCCAGGTATTCCAGTTTGCGACGTTTTATGGTTACGACTAGTTCGCGCTTTTTACCCATTCTATGTAGTACTTCTTCGTTGGTAACTCTGTCTATCTAGGAAATCAAAGTCCAGGACTCTCAAATGCTTCGAGTCTCTTCAGTGATGCTTCAGTTAAGGTCCATGACTCCACGCCATATAAAAGAACGGAGAATACGTATCATTTTAGCAAAACGAACTTTTATATTTCCAATTTTTATGTCGTGGCTGTTAAAGATTTTTTTCATTTTAACGAAAGCTGATCTTGCCTTCTCGATCCTTATCTTAATTTCTATCGGTTGGTTCCACTGTTCATTTAAGTTTGCACCCAGATAACAAAAGTTGGTGATTTGTGTTATAGGTTGTTGGTTAACTAGTAATTGACCAGTTGGTATCCTATTTTTGCTTATAACCATGTATTTGGTTTTTTTGATGTTAAAATCAAGCCCAAACCTGCTACTTACTTCTGCCACCCTGGAGACAAGTGTCTGCAGATCCTTCAAGACTGTCTGCAAAAATCACAGTATCATCAGCGTATCTTATGTTGTTCAATCGTTCTCCGTTTTTAAGTATTCCCTCGTCTATGTCCGTTAGAGCTAGGTTCATAATGGGCTCTGAATATGTATTGAACAATAATCGGGACAATATACATCCCTGTCGTATATATTTTTAAATCTTTATACAGTCTGCTAACTAATCCCCAACTCTAACAGCTGCGGTTTGTTCGTAATAGATATTGTTTATTATACGGCGATCTCTGCTATCTAGACCAATTGAATTTAATATTTTCATCAGTTCGTCATGTTTTATTCTGTCGAACTCTTTCTAGTAATCAAATCAGCAAAACACACACACACACACACACACACACACACACACACATATATATATATATATATATATATATATATATATATATATTATATATATATATATATATATATCACAATTCACGTCTCTATATCTTTGAATGCCCTCCTGGGTGGTATAAGTTACCACCCAGGAGGCTTTACACATGGAAGTCGCCTTTAGACGGATATCAGGGCATTATAAGGAAATAAATAGATTATGTGACAATTAATAGAAGGTACAGGAATGCTATTACTAAGGTATCTGCATTACCTGGAGCAGACATAGGATCCGACCACAATCCCTTAGTAGCAAATATCAAACTGAGGCTCGCTACAGCTAAAAGAAAACACCAGAAGGCATCAGTAAACATTACAAAACTTAAAAACAATGAAACAAATGAAGCGTACACAGAGGAAATAAACAATAGGTTCTCTAATATGGCAACTGAGAATGATGTTGAAAAGTCATGGACCACCATAAAAGAATCATTTGATGAGTTGAACAACACTTTTCTACTCGAGAGTAAAACAACTACTAAGAATGAGTGGATGACAGAAGAAATATTAGTGATGATTAAACAACGCAGGCAGTGTAAGATCAGGCAGGACGAAGTAGGGTACCGAAATATACACAGTCAAATTCGTAAAGAAATTATAGCGGCGAAGGAGATCTGGATGACTACACTTTGCGCCGAGGCTGAAAGCCTATATAAACTCGGCGACAGCTTCAATCTTCACAAGAAAATTAAGGAAATTGCTGGTGTCTTCAAGAAAAAACAAGTCACTGGTATACATAATGACCAAAATGAATTAATAACGGACCCTAGCGATATACTTAATACTTGGAAAATGTACACAGCTAATTTGTTCAATGATGACAGAACACAAAAACCACCACAACTGGGAGACCATTTGTATGGCCCAAGTATTTTGAAAGCTGAAATTGTACACGCTATCAAACTATTAAAAAGTAACAAAACCCCAGGACCAGATGATATGTACGCAGAAACAATCAAGTTACTTAATGAAGAAAACCTAGACATTATTGTCAAGCTCTTTAACGACATCTACGATACGGGCCAGATTCCAAAAGATTGGCTTCGATCTACATTTATCGCCCTACCAAAAACACCACGTGCGAACTTCTGCAAGGACCACCGACTAATAAGCCTAATGAGTCACTTTTTAAAACTTTTCCTGAGAATACTTCACACTAGATTGTTTAAGAAATGTGAAGAGGTCAGTGGATGGAGTCAGTTTGGTTTCAAAAATGGACTTGGCACGAGAGAAGCGATCTTTAGTATGCAAACATTGATACAGAATTGTTTAGATCAAAGAAAGGATGTTTTTATCTGTTTCATCGATTACGAGAAAGCATTCGATAATGTAAAACATGAATTGATGATAAAATACCTACAAGAGTTGGGATTGGATGCAAAGGATATAAGAATCATCGCCAATCTGTATTGGAATCAGACAGCAACAGTACGTCTTCAAAATTCCAACGAAACAGAAGATTTCTCCATTAAAAAAGGAGTAAGGCAAGGTTGTATACTGTCCCCAATGCTGTTCAATTTATACGTAGAAAAAGCCTTCGCAGAAGCAGTGGAAGACTCTAATAAGGGTATTAAAGTTAACGGCATATTTATTAATAACATCAGGTATGCCGATGATACAGCCATAGTGGCAGATAACATCGAAGATCTTCAATGCCTTTTAAATGATCTAACTCTTGCAAGTGAAGCTCGGGGTTTGAAAATAAATATCAAGAAGACAAAATCAATGATTATAAGTAGAAATGATTACCCCAACGCAAAGATATATGTCTCTGGAGAAGAAATCGAACAAGTCAGGCAATTCAAATACTTGGGATGTTTGCTGAATGAGGGTTGGGACCCCGAGAATGAAATAAAGAGCAGAGTTGAACAAGCCAGAAATGCTTTTTTGAGGCTTCGTAAGTTTCTGACTGATCGCAAATTGGACTTCAACCTCCGATACAAGATGCTTAAGTGTTACGTGTGGCCTGTTCTCCTGTACGGAATGGAAGCATGGACGTTAAAGGCCAGTTCCATTAACAAACTTGAAGTGTTTGAAATGTGGTGCCTGCGTCGAATGCTCAGAATATCATGGACGGACAGGGTCAGAAATGAGGAAGTACTCAGAAGAGCGGGTTTACAGGATAGGGAACTTTTTGATTATGTAAAAAGTAAGAAGACTGCATACTTGGGGCACATTATACGAGGAGAACGATACACTTTTCAGCAAATGATACTCGAAGGGAAGATAGAGGGTAGGAGAGGTCTCGGACGTAAAAAAATGTCATGGCTGCGCAATATTCGACAATGGACAGGAATCCACAGCTATGAAATGCTTCGCAATGCTGCTAAAAACAGAATTATTTAATCCTAGAATATTTAACATCTCACCTGACAAGACGATGTACGGTGGACGCCTACGCAGAAATGCACGCCACCTTAAGAAGAAGAATATCTTTGAAAGACAACTTGTATTGCAAAAAGTGCCTCTTGAGTACCCAATGCATCCCTGAAGCCGAATTGTTTGTTTGTCATGTGTTTTTCACCAGATTTGACCGGATAGTTATAAATATATACCGATATAACATGGTTAATGTTTTTTATATATAAAAGTTTAAATGATTTAGAATAACCGAATGGTTAAGCTATCAGGTAACTAAACCGAGATAGCCTGTAAAAATAAATATATTAACTAAAACTGAAAAAACTTGTGAACTGGGATCGAGCTTACAATATAGAAATAAGAAAAAACAAGATTACCTTTCAAAGCATCAGATGACAGAGGTACCAATATTTTGTACGGCATTAGGTCGCAGGCCATTTTATGTTTGTATTACCTACTTAAATATATAAATGCCGTACAAATATGTTTGACTAAAATAACCCAGCCCTCCTTCTTGGAGTGGTAAGTTTACTTTATCTGTGTAGTCAGCTGCATCGATAAAAATTGACAGCATGGTTTCTAAAGTTGCTATTACAAAGACACCTTAAAATGTCCCACGGGCTTGTATTTTAGTATTTGCAGTAAAATAGATTAAAAATTGATATTACCGTATTGTCCATTTATTTCCCTAAATAACGTCTACGTCACTGTAATATCTCTTTTCACGTATCCAAAACATTGGACTACGCTCGTGTAATTGTCGCATGTCGTATCTATCAACTCGGCTTTTTCTTAGGCAGGCACAACTAATCTGAGACGTGTCTCTTAATCCACATTTTTTTTCTTTTAATTAAAAACGGATCACTGTCTCCGCCATTGCTGTTACGGCTGCTTAAACAATTTTCTGGGGACTTTTATTAGCTGGCGGTCATGTCAGTGTCGCCCAAAGCAAAAGGTGAGTGACAAAAAAGTAATTTTATCTGAATACAATTAAACTGGAAGTTATAACCGTATGAATCAGCATGCTGAATTTGGCGGGTCTTTCTTGATTTTATCTCATTTGCTTAATGATTTTTATTATGATCGAAGTCCATTATTTTTTATATTGTTGTACATAATTCTCTGGGAATATTTATTAGTCCATTATCTCAGATTACGGAGATGTAAATAGCAAAATTTTCATTTTATGTTTAACATTTTATTGCAGTGGTGGAAATATGTAACTGTTCGTATTTTTACAATCCTTTTCATTATATTTTTTTTTCCTTTTTGATTAGTCGTGGGATCTATTTAAAATATTCTGGAAATTCTAACCATTAATTTATACAAAGCATCTATTCAAATCAGATATATTAAACAATATTAATAACGTATACCGTTTAAAATTAAAAGGTAAAATATAGATAGTCTTAATTTCATATTGCAGAAGACTTTTCATTAAGCAAACATTAATGCAAGCCGTTTAGATGCGTATGTTGTAATCTTTCTACTGTTTTTATTTTCTTTTTGTATTTATCCCAAACAGCACAGTACGTTTTAAGTACGTACAATTTTGGTACTGTACGTACATGATGTAAAATGTACGTTTTAAGTACGTACATTGGGGTACATACCAGTACGCACAGAAGAGGTCGTACTTAAGTATGTACCATGAGAAAGAAGAGTTAAAGCATATTTATTATGTTAGGTTATGTTAACCTAACCTAATTTATTTAGTTAGGAATTTTATATCTCGAGTACAGTTGTGATGTAATAATTCATTGCAAGACATTTCATTTAGATTTTTTTTTACTTATTTTTGGTGTTTGGTGCTTATAGTGTGGTTTCCTGTTATTTTATTCAGTCGAGTGTTTTTTGTGTCAAAAATGTAGTGATAAGAAGTGGCGGAGCAAGAAATTGGACGATGGTTGAAGAGAGTCGGGGATCGCTTAAAAACTTTCTTTCTTATTTTTAAAAGAATAAAAATTGAATTTATTAAAAAAAAAATAAAAATATATTCACCTATATTTACTTTTATTTACATAAATCATCATAAGTGTGTATACCTTCAATATGTATTAGGTACGTATGTTCAGTACGTACTAGGCACGTACTTTCAGTACGTACTACTAGGTACGTATCATAATTTGAAAATGTTTTATGTATGTATTAAATACGTACTTCGTACAGCAAAGTACGTACATACTTTATGTCCCATCAGTACGTACTTGGTATGTCTTATGTACGTACTTGTGCTTACTGGGATGCGATGTGTAGAAATTAGAGAAGAAACTACGGCAGTGAATATTCATTCAAAGATCTGAAGATTTTGTCCAATAGTAATAAAGTATGTGATTTCAAATCAGTGGCGCACCCTAGAATTTTCCTGTGAGGGGGAGGGGTTTGGTTGGGCACCGAACAATTTTTTATGCTACCTCCACTATTTTAAGTACTTAAAATTTGTGAAGCTTGGACGTTAACAGTCAGCTCGTTACGACGTTTAGAGAGCTTTGAGATGTGAGTATTTCGTCTTATGCTGAAAATTCCATCGACCGACCGCGTTAGAAATGAAGTTTTAAGGCGTATGAATAGACAACGTGAACTCGCAAAAATTGTCAAAAAGCGTAAAACGTCTTATCTTGGACACATATTTAGACAAGACAGGTATAACTTCCTTCAGCTTATTATAGAAGGGAAAATAGAAAACGGCCCGAGTAGACGACAAATGACCTGGCTGCGCAATAT
>OU898276.1:139082586-139108585 GCA_918026665.1 Diabrotica balteata
GTGGCCTTTTGGGATATTCCACTGCGACCTTTTCAGATCTATTGTGGTCCTCTAGTCCTAGATAATTGTCTAGGACTAGAGGACCACAATAGATCTGAAAAGGTCGCAGTGAAATAGCCCAAAAGGCCACCTCTCTAAATCATATAATACCACCTCTATTAGTGTATTAATATAATGCCACCTCTATAATGATAGAACTAATTAAATTCACTACGGCATGTATAGCAC
The DNA here is from genome assembly GCA_918026665.1 of Diabrotica balteata. NCBI lineage: Eukaryota > Metazoa > Arthropoda > Insecta > Coleoptera > Chrysomelidae > Diabrotica > Diabrotica balteata. Next base: position 139,082,815 of record OU898276.1, read on the forward strand.
ATTCTACATAATTTCAACACAAAATTGTATCTCCTACGCCATATATTACACATTTTACATACTCTCTTGACAAAATTTTTTTTCCTTATATAACTCTAGGGAGAAATCGATTACTGACATCTCTGAACCTGATAATAGTGCACTATTATAGGCAATCTAACTTTATTAAAACTATGCATTGCTCTGTGTAGTATGTAACTTAACCAGTTGTTCCGAAGTAGTTTACAAATTATTTCCTCTTGTCAATACAGATTGAAAATTCTTCGTTTGTACTTATTATCTAGTTTTATTGTTGTACTGAAATATTTCCATCGGTTTATAAATATAGTTAGTATGGAAATGGCATGGAAATTTAAAGGTGTTGTGAAAATGAGTTTATTTGACACTGGGCAATATTCTGGTTAATTTTCATACCGTATTGGAGCTCAGGTGTTTTTGAAATGGTTGGTAATCAAAATAATTTATTATACGGATAGTAACATTGAAAATATATATTAATTTTACAAGTACATTGGTTTTCCACAATTACTGCAAATTGTCAATCCTTTTATAGTTTTCACTTATAATCAACTGAAATACAGTATGTCCCAGAAGCTGTCTAGAACTGACAACATTTTAATACTCACAGAAAAAATATGCATACTAGTTTTATTAAATAACTATATTTTGCGATTTTTTGTGATACATAAATAAAACACATTATTGATCTATCTTTTCCAAATTGTTTTTTTTTATATAAAGATCTTTTTATAAAGGTTTAATAAGTTCAGACGTCAGAGATTTTATCCCTAAATATTATACGAACAAGCTGAATTTTGCTGAGAATGTAAATTTTGGGACCACAAAAAAGATAAATAAGTTTACCACTCCGACCTCTCGGCTTCCGCATAAAACCACTTTCGCCCCTCCCGTTTCGCCCCCCCCCCTAGAGTGGGACCGAAACTGAAAAATCAATTTAAAAAGAGTCTGTACATCTCATTGTAGAAAAAAATGTTTCAATTAAAAAATGTAGCTGAGATAATTTTGGGCAGTACTCAATATGACAGTCGCTAACACCTATTTTGAACACAAGAACATACACAAGGCAAGCTGGACCTCTCCTGATGGAAGAACAACGAGTCAGATTGATCACATCTTAATAGATTCAAGGTATGGAACAGACGTAATAAACTGCAGAAGTTATAGAGGCGCAAACATAGACTCATATCATTGCCTAGTGATCTCCACATTGAGGGCTAGAAAACACCAGTAAAGAAAATAAAATGGATATAAAAAAATGGAATGTGCAAAAGCTGAGCGATGCGACAATTGCAGAACGGTACTCGGAAAACATCACCAACAGGCTAAGGAATCAAAATGTAAGTGAAGAAGGCCAGACAGATATAGACTCCTACTGGACCAGAATAAAGGAAGACATTGAAGCAGCAGCGAAAGATGAAATAGGAACAGAAATTTGTGCCCGTAAAAATCATTGGTTTGACGATGAATGCAAGAATGCATCAAAAGAAAAAAATGAATCTTACAGAAAAATACTTACCCGACAAACTAAAACTACTGTAGAAAATTACCAGAAAAAGAAAAGAGAAGAAAGGGGATACACAAGAGAAAAAAATCAAACCACCTAAATATGGAACATAAATATATAGAAAACCTTACCAGAGAGAAAGAATTCAGAGCATTCTATGAGAAAGTTAACATTAACAGAAAAGAATTCAAGTCAACCACAAGACAATTCAGAAGTCAGAATGGCGACCTATCAACAACAAGGAAGGATGTATTGAGTAGATGGGTAGAATACTTTAACCAGGCACTTAATATGGAGGAAGAAGAAGAAAACCTGGAAGACGAAAGAGATGAGGTAAGGGAGCAGACGAGAGGGAAGAGGAACCACCAACGATTCTTAAAGTTAAAAAAGATGCAGTTAAAAAACTAGCCAGAAACAAATCACCTGAACCAAGCTGAACTATACACATGTGTAGAATAGTATTATACAACTCAACTATATGAATGAATAGCTAGTATAGAATTTGAATTATATGTTACAACGTCTGTATAAATGTATATAGTATACTATATGTCTTTATAAATGTATAGTATAAGTGTATAAACGAAAACGTATGTATGTATACATTTGTGACCCTTTAATCTTCACCACTAAATCGTCTGCATAGAGGCCAGCTTTGAGAAGTTTAGGTCATTTATTTAATATGTTGTTTATGTCAATTAGGAATAGGGTAGTACTGATTACCGAAATTCGGGGATCCCGTTTTCTATAGCATAAAAATCTGAATAAACGTTTTTAACTCTTACTTGGAACAAACAGTCTTTTCAATATCGAAAGATATTTTCGATACAGGCTAAGCAGCCTCCTTGAATATTGGATGCGTGCAATTTTTTAATAGTGTATCTTCAACATGTAATAAAGGTTTTCTTTAGGTAAAAGAAAATAGCTATGCTCATTTGATTTATTACCTAAGTCTATAACATTGTTAATTGTTGACCGGTTACGTCTGAAGCCGTTTTGGTCTGGTAAAAAAAAGTATTTTACAGTGTCCACATAAGACGGACGTTGACTATTTTTTCCATTAATTTAGTCATGACATATGCTGAGAGATGGACTGTAAGATTCTGCGACAAGTCGAGGATTTCTCGTTATTAAAAATGGCAGAACTGTGGCTTTTGCCCATATAGACGTATATTACCAATGTTGTCAAATTTGATTGAAAATTTGTAGTAGATGTTGTTTTGCTAAGAATGAGAGTTGTCTAAGGAACACAACAGAGATATTGTCAGGTTGTGGGCTTGAGTCTTTCATATCCTATAAGGAGCTATTTAGTTCTATATTTATAAGAGATCAAAATGGAGAGTTTTTCAGGGACTTTTCTACAGACAAGATGGTGCGTTTTTGTCTGGCTTGTAGACCATAAAGTTATTGTTATAACTTCCGCTAGAGGAGTGTTGTTTAAAGATGGAAGCAAGGGATCTACACAATGTCTTGTGAAGAAGATACTGTAGTATTATTTATTGTGTTAATTGATGGAGAGTAGTTTAAACCGGAGATTTTCTTTACTCTTTTCCAAATTTCACTCACTGGAGTAAAACTGTTTATTTTGGAGACGTATTTGTTATAGTCGGAGTTCCATCATTCAGAAAATTTAAACTAAGGTTATGTATTAGGTTTTTTTAATATTTGTTCCCATCGTACTTGTATAAGAAGATCCCCATATTATATTGTGTCCATTAAAGTCACCTACAACTACACGTAAAATTGGAATTTGGTCTATTATTTGTAATATATCTGAATAATTTGTCTAGATGTTGTTGAATTTTGTATAATCAAGAGTATTTTGAGTTTAATAATCAAATGTATACAAATAACAGTGCAGAACTTATGGTTAATCTAAGCTCAACTACTATTATCAGATATTTTTATGGATCGTTAGAAACGAAGATTTCAAACATCCCGTATTCAAACAGTTTTTATATTAGTGGAGATACGTTTTACTTTATAATCATATCAAATATGCAATAGAAACAGAACAGAATCAATCTATAAATTTTCTTTCTGTTTCATTACATATAAAGACAAGATATCATCAAAAATGGCCAAACACATAAAAAAGAAAGGAACAACGGCAGCTTTAAGAACAAACAACAACATAAGTAAATATATCAAGAAAAGCAAAATCCAAAAGGAAAAGTACTTACACATTGGTGTATACAACTTACATGTGACAACTACCCAAAAACTTACATCGGACAAACGGGTAGAGCCTTTAATATGCGTATAGCAGAACACAACAGGGCTTTCAATAATAGAAACACACATTGTACTTATGCACTTCACCTTTTAGGTCCCAATCATTATTTTAATAACCAATTTTAAATTCTTCATATTTAAAATAAGGGCCTTAAGCTATTAGTATTAGAATCTACAGAAAAATACAGATATAATTCTTAATGACCAACTTGAGAAAAACAGTTCTACCCTACCTAACTTTTAGTTAAAGACTATAAAGTGTCAGACGCATACTCAATACCTCACTTGAGAAAGGCACTCTGCCAAACCAGCTGTAGTGATAGTAAATGATAATTAAATTTGTGGGAGTGTTGAAGCCAAAAGTTTTCATGTTTTATTGCTTAATAAAATTAACTTCCATCAAACAACGATCCAATACGTTGCATATATATGTACATATCAACTTGTATCTTTATTCTTAATTGTATGGCCAAATGTAGAATCAGATAGCCAACACCAGTGATTTTTGTGGTTTAATATATAAAACGTTATCATATTTTCATTATGAATTGAATTTCTATGATCAGTTGATCTATTAGTAAAGCTGATTAGATTGTAAAAATGGTATTGATCGGAAAGATTTTTAAATCATACATACACACAATAATAAAAGTTCTTTAAGTTGCCATAAGTTGTGCCTCTACCCCACTAAACGTTACCTTAGTGTTCGATGTTTTAGGTAACTATTTTTTTAATAATAATGACAAGTAATATCGTCTAACTTTAAAAATGATTTTTCGTTATTTAATTCTAGCTATTATTCTGTATTGCTGAGTTTTGACGACTGACCAACAATTTACATTTTTTTTCAAAAGATCTTTATAAACTTTGTCTTTTGTGAAAAAATCTTTACAATTCTGTAAAACTTTTGCTCAATTTAGTCTTACACATAGTTTGAATTAAATAGAGTAAATCAGAACGAAGCTAAACGAGAAACTTTGTAATTTAACTTTGAAATATATTCTTATACAGGTTCTTAAACACAACACAGATAAAATTTCTGCTTGATTTGAATTTTGACTTGAAAACTTTTAATGAAAATGGAAATAACTTTGTAGAATTTATATTTGAATGGGTCTTATTTTTTACACCCAAAAGAAATATTCGAAATTAATGTTTGAAATATGTAAATTAATAATCATAGTATATGAATTAAGATACAAATAGAAAATATGTGAAATTCTTTAAAATGATACAGCGGTACAAAGAACTAATAAAGGCATATAAAATGTAATACATAAACTAGGTTACCAAATATGACCAGTTACATTCTCGAACGGAAATGAAATGTTCGAAGATTTTTACTCTGAATTCTTCGGTTTTTTTGACTGAACAAAATTTCATAAACTTTCATAAACTGTTGTTAATTTGAACGAACCTTTGACGAATCTGTACGAGAAAAAGTTTTTAGCCAGGAGTAAAATTCCTGTTCTGATGAAAACTTATTATAGATAATAAGAATAATAAGGATAATAAGTTCTGTTAATAAGAAGTTAAAATATTCAAATAGCCAAATCTTAGAATTTCAATATTGTTTAATGTGTTACCTCTTGAACAGACGAAAGAGTTTCTAAAGAGCCTTCATTTATTTTTTTCATCTCAAAAGATTCACACAGGTTTCAAATTAATTGTTGCGATTGAGAGTTTAGAGGTTTTTTAGCGATTATCTGCAAATAACTGTACATTCGAAACAATATACTAATCAGTAATTTCATACATTATGATTGACAAGTCAAATGTAAAAATGTACACGTTTGGAGAACTGATAGACAATGTTATCCATATTAACAGGTGATCACTTACAAATTTTGCTGACGTTTTTTTTTATTTTAAGGCTGTTTTATCGGTGCACCAAAACCTAGGAACTGTTATTTACTGACAAAATGTCTCGAAGTTTCGACACAATATTCGAAACTATGTTGCTTTTAAAATGATGGTTTTACTTTTTTATTTTTTGTTACTTCTGTTGAAAAATTGGATTATACTGTTTAACGTTCTATTATATCCAAACTTTTTACGCCCATCGCTTGAAAGAGTTTTTTTCTGTAATCGTTGATTTTTTTCACCTTTCTGTGTCCAATAATAATCGAGAAAAGCGTGTTTCAAACTTTGAAGAAAATTGCTAAAAAATACTAAAATCTAATAGTGAAACGTGTTACTCATCATTGTCGCTTAGGTTCACCGTTATCGCCTTCGTGACTTCAAATCTCATGAGCGTACGGTCAGTTAGTTCGTGTTAAAACTAATTTGAATGGAGAGTAATGCATTTGTTGCCCGTTGGCCGACGCCACTGAGTAAAGATAGTCTCGCGTAAGCAGTGTAGAAATGTAAGTGATACGCCCATTTCAAATCGCAGTGTGCTTGAACTGCTAAAACAGCCTTAATTAAATAAATACTCACTAAACCAAAAATATACTATAATATTAAAATAGCTCTTAAAAGAACTGAGTTTATTCAAGTAATTACGACTGGTTATTAAAATTTATAAAATTAATTAATCTACAACTAATATATAAAACGTAAACCAACACAAACGTAAACAAAAGAATTTACTTTGAAAGTGAAACCAGGTATAATGGAAATTGAATCCATCAGATTATAGTTGACCAGTGGCAGTACGATTACTCGAATAGTAATTTATACAATCATTATCTTTACTCATGTCGAATGTTTTTCTAAGAATTACGTTAGAAGTACAGAAATAGTCAAGTGGGAGTTTTTTTTTTTTTAATTTAACGTGCTTGTGACAGCTTCGGCCATTAGCACGAGGCACCGTGGATACACTTTTATATAAGGTACAATTACAATTACATATTATAATATACTATAGTTATATATTTATTATTTAGTAAGTTTTCTAGAACTGGAATAATACCTAGAGAATGGCTCCGTTCGACCTTTATACTACTGCCAAAAAAGGCAAATACAAAGGAATGCAACGAATATCGTACGATAGCTTTGATGAGTCATGCTCTAAAACTGTTCATAAAAATAATCCATAATAGGATCTATAGGAAATTAGACGTAGACATCAGTAACACTCAGATGGGATTCAGAAAAGGGCTGGGTACAAGGGAGGCTCTGTTTGCAATGAACGTTCTCTCACAGAGATGCTTAGACATAAACCAAGAAATTTACGCCTGCTTTATTGATTTCGAAAAGGCCTTTGACAAAGTACAACATGAACCACTAAGACAAGTTCTAATAAAGAAAAATATAGACAGCCGAGATATTCGAATTATATGCAATCTATATTGGAATCAAACAGCAAATGTCAAGGTTGAGGGCAGACTAACAGAAGAAATTCAAATCCGTCGAGGAGTCCGGCAGGGATGTGTCTTATCGCCACTTTTATTTAATCTGTATAGTGAAGCTATCTGTGAACAAGCACTCGAGGAAGAAGATCTTGGTCTGATAATAAATGGTGAGACGATCAACAATATAAGGTATGCTGACGATACAGTTCTCCTAACGGGAACGCTAGTAGAACTACAACATCTCGTTCAAAGTCTCAATATATACTGTAACAGTTACGGCTTGAAAATTAATTTGAAAAAAACTAAATTTATGGTAATCACGAAATCAAAGAACATCAGAGCTAATCTTGTAATAGACAATACAACGATTGAGCGTGTGCCCTGTTATAAATATCTAGGTGCTTGGATCACAGACGATACTGATCAAACAAAAGAGATTAGATGTAGAATAGAAATCGCTAGATCAGTCTTTAATAGAATGCGCAAACTCTTTTGCAATCGTGTATCAATATAAAGTTACGAATACGAATGCTGCGGTGTTATGTCTTTTCTACCCTGTTATATGGAGTTGAGGCTTGGACACTAAAACAGTTGACCATAAAAAACATCGAAGCTTTCGAGATGTGGTGCTATAGGCGCATTCTCAGAATATCATGGATGGACCGCGTCACTAACACGCAAGTACTCCAAACTTTAGACAAAAGATGCGAAATTCTAAATGAGATAAAAACTAGAAAGATGGAATACTTGGGGCACATTGTGAGAGGTGAAAAGTACGAACTTTTAAGAAACATCATGCAGGGCAAAATTAAGGGCAAAAGAAGTGTGGGAAGAAGAAAAATATCGTGGCTTCGTAATCTACGTGAATGGTTCGGGTGTAGTTCGATTGAACTTTTCAGGCGCGCTGCTAACAAAGTCGCAGTGGCCATGATGATTTCCAATCTCCGCTAGGAGTGGCACGAGAAGAAGAAGAAGTTTTCTAGCTTCAGGAACTAGATAGCTGTGATGACTTGGCTCTGGTTCGATAATATATCTGTGATGTCGTCCTTCATGCCCAGTTCTTGGCGTCGTTTATTGTAATGAGGGCAGTCCACAAGGATGTGTAGAACGCTTAGTGGAGATTGGCAATAGTGACAGATTGGCTTAGGTGTAGAATTCATTAGGTGACCATGTGTAAATCTGGTGTGACCGATACGCAATCTTCTAGCAACAACCATCTCATTTCTAGTTATATCAGGGATAACGAACCGCTCAATCGTCTGATCTATTTGGTGTAAAAATGTAGTGGATTGGTTCCAATGATTCTGCCAGTAATTTCGTACGAGTTTCTTTATACTAGTTTTTAGGTCACTGGCGATTTGTATATTACGTAGTGTACAATTGGATACAGCAGCTTCTTTGGCAAAGCGATCGGCGTTGTCGTTACCCGTAATCCCGATGTGAGAGGGAATCCATATAATAGTGATATGGATGTCGTGGATGATAAGATTTTGGTAAGTGTCATGGATTTTTTCTACAAGAGGGTGATTAGTAAATAGATTATTGATGGACTGGATAGAGGCAAGGGAGTCTGTACAGATGGCAATATGTTGATTGGGTGCTGTGCAGAGTTTGAAGGCTTGGTAAATAGCATACAGTTCACCAGTGTGAACGCTGCATGTGGCAGGTATTTGACATGAACTAACGACTGTTTCCGTAGTAGTAACCGCACAACCAACCCCCGTTTCGCTCTTTGATGCGTCAGTGTAGAGGACCCGATCGAATTTCTTAAAATTAAGAATTTCTAGTAAGGATTTCCTAATCAAATCCTGGTTGGTTTCTGCCTTACTAAACTTTGTAAGTGACACATTAAATTTCGGTAAAGTTTTGGTCCAAGGAGAATTCTGCGGGATCGGGAGAGGGTTAGTTAGGGATAAATTTATATGTGGTATTAAAGTTGGAAGTAGGAGGGCGATAGTGTGTATGCGTGGAGCAGGAGGGTGAGTACTAGTATAGTTGGGTAATGTCAGCAGTGTGTGTACTGGATTAGAAAGGTTAGCTGAAGTAGAGGCAGCATAAGAAAGGAGGAGATATTGGCGCCTAAGCCAAAGAGGAGGTTCGTTGGCTTCGCGGTAGAGGCTCTCAGCTGGACTGCTACGAAAAGCTCCTAAACAGAGGCGGATGGCAGTATTATGTACTGAATTAAGGGTTTGTAAGGATGTTTTGGATGCTGACATATATATATAATATACGTATATCTAGTATTATAGCTATATATATATACCTATATACTATTATATATAGTGTACATTCGCTAGCGCCCAATTGGTAGTGGAAAGTGTTTTGATAATATTTAAACGTTTCAGGCACTCTGCTCTAGTTTCCTGAATATGTTGTTTCCAAGAAAGTCGGGAGTCGAATATTAGTCCTAGAATTTTGCGGTGATCGACGACTGGGAGAGGGTGGTTATTCACTAAGATTATAGGGGCAGTGGACAGTGTTTTTCTGGTGAATTTAATGAGTTGTGATTTGTGGATGAGAGGGACAGGCCGATGGCAGTCAATCTATTTTGTAATAAGTCCACTGATGTTTGGAGAAGTTTGCAAGTAGTAGTGGTCGCAACACCATGGCAATAAATTACAAGGTCATCAGCATATGTAGTAAATTTGACTGGGGAGGGAAGACTGTGGCATATATGGTTAATCGATAAAATAAACAATGTGGGGCTTAATACAGAGCCCTGAGGGACTCCGTCTTGTTGGATGTGGGGTGATGATAGGCAACCATTTACAGAGACTCTGAAAGATCTAGAGCTAAGAAAGTGCATGATGAATTTAAAAATATTTCCATTGAGGCCGTATAATAATAGTTTATCGAGAATAATCTGTCTAGGTATTTTATCGAAAGCAGCTTCAATATCAAAAATGCAGGCAATCACTTCTTGACTGTTATTAATAGCTTCGGCGATGTGGGTATGAAGGAGGACGAGGTTATCTCTTGTGGAACGATGTCGGCGAAAACCAGATTGTTCTTTAGGTAAAATTTGGTGTTTTTCAATAAACCATAAAAGACGCCTGTTTATCATCTTCTCCATTAATTTGCACATGGTGCAAGTGAGAGAAATCGGTCTATAAGACTGAGGAAAGATTGGTGTTTGGCCATGTTTTAGGACAGGTATAATTACGGATGTATTTCATTGAGTAGGAAATATTTGAGAAGACCAGATAGAATTATATATGTCTAACAGAAAAGTGAGGCAGCGGTTGGGTAGGTTTTTAAGAAAAATATAAGGGATATCATCAGAGCCGGAGGAAGTATTTTTGCATGAAGATAAAGCAGATGTAAGTTCAGAAAGTGAGAAAGGAGAATTAATATTGTCGATATCTTGTAAGTGCTGTGAAGTGAGGTTGTAGAAGAGCGGTTCTTGTGTAGAGGATGAAATAAGGGGTTTGAGTTTGTTGTGAAATTGTTCCTCAAATGTATTAGCCAGGGTATTGCAAATAATTTGGCTGTTGCTAGAAGAAGTGCTGTTAGAGATTAAATGGCTAATTTTTGTGTTAGTTTTTTTTCCCTGAACTTGTCGAATTTTTTTCCACATTTGTGTTACATCAAGACAATTTCCTTGCTCTGCTTGACATTTGCTTGCTTGTTTTATACTTAATTAGATTTTCAGGACTTTTATGTTTGCGGTATTGATTGAGCGTAGTCTTTGATTGTCTAATTGCAAGTTCACATTGAGAGTTCCACCAAGGTACAACGTTATGTCGGGAGCTAATTGTGGTTTTGCCGATATGAGTTAATGCTGCTTTAATTATGGCATCTGAGAATAGTTTTATGGAATCATCAATATTATTAGAGTTAAGTAATTCGCATATAAGGGATTCAGATTTTTTGGAGAACTCTGGCCAATTAGCCTTGTTGAAGCGCCAATAACTTCTCACTGAAACTTGGTCATAGGTGTTGTCACGTATAATTATAGGGAAATGGTTGCTGTCGTGAAGGTCGTCTGCTGTTTGCCAGGATAAGTTGGGGGCCGATTTGGGATCACATATGCTTAGATCGATGGCAGAAAAAGCACCTGAAGCAATGTTAAAGTGGGTGTATGATCCCGTATTGAGGACACATGAGCTAGTGCAATCAAGAATATTTTCAACAACTTTACCACGTCCAAATGTACGCGAGGAGCCCCACATAGTGTTGTGGGCGTTGAAGTCTCCTACAATTATATAGGTTGGGGAGTTGGTATACTAAATCAAGGAGTTCTTCTTCCTTTAGAATGTAGTCAGGAGGGATGTATATAGAGCATATGGTAAGTTTGTTAGGGCAGTAAGTAGTGATGGCGACAGCTTCGAGATTGGTAGTCAGAGGAAGAAGAGTGGAGTAATGGTCTTTAGAAGCAAATATAGATGCACCTCCACTAGCTCTGGAGCAGACAGATCTGATGTAATGATACCCTTCAAAATCTTTGAGTGTATGGAGATTAGTTGACGTGAAGTTAGTTTCCTGTAAGCAAATGAAGGTGGGGTGGTGGAGAGATATCAGTAGCTGCAGACGTTCTAAGCGCGGATAATATCCGTCACAATTCCATTGAATTATAGTGAATATGAAAGATAAATTAAGGCAGGTCGGTTTTGTCTAAGGAGGGGTCACTGTCGCTAGAGCTAACAGATGCAAGACTAACAGTGTCAATAACATCATTTAGATTCATCGTAGCCTAATTTTTTTTTGTATGCGAGTTATACGATTTTTAAGTGATCTATCAGAGATATTATGGTAGATTTGTTTGAGGTCATCAAGAAGGGCGTTAATGTTCGTAGTAAATTGGTATGCTTCAGCTAAGGGGTCATGGCAGCCGAAAGAATTTTCCAAGAAAGCAATTAGTTGTAGCGAGTTAATTGAAAAGGATGATGGGTTTGCTGCTATAAGATTTTCTATGATTGAGCGAGTCAGACGGGCTGATAGTGGCTGATGGTTTTCTATCTTTGGTTTTCGATTTTTTTAGGGGCTGATTTGGGTGTACGAAAGAGTTGTCATGAATGGAATGTGGATCGATTGGACTGTGAGTAGTGAAATCTGAAATGGCAATTACAGGGGAGAATCGAGGCTTGAGTCAGTTGAATGGGCTCTTTTAAGGAGGGCGATAGTACGAGGTGTAGGTTGAGGTTGATCTAAAGGTAAGGGTGTGATGTTAGATAAATTCTCGAGGGAGAATTTGGGGCAGAAGTGTGAGAGGTGCCAGAGCAGTGCAGAGCGGTGGGGCTGTTGTGGGTGGATTCATTAGGTACGTGGGTAAACGGGGGTGGGTAGTGGTATCCGGTGGCTTTCTGGCAAAGAAAACATTCTAGTTTGTCTGATGTGTGTTTTCAAAATGTATTAATATAGAGGTTTGTATTTCGAAATTTCCTTTATCTGGTATTTCGTAGATAGACCGTCGAAAACTTAATATATGGGAATAATATTATTCGGGTGAGCCAGTACGAATCTGAGATACAGGTGAGGCTAGTTGCAGACCAAGTTTTTTTAATGCCTGCTCGATGAGTTGATTTGAAATCGATGGACATACATTAGATAGTAACAATCTTTTAGTTGGGGAAACGGAGGGATTGTTTTGAGAAGAATATCGACGTCAGAAATAGAAGCAAGAAAGATGCAAATGCGTTGGTTGGATAAGCGGGAAGCGTGGGTAATACGCTTTGGTGTTACGATTTCACCGATCGCCTTAATGTAATCGAAGAGAACTGTATCCGGAAGAGCACTTAATACTATCGTTTGCTTTCTGCTAGGATATGATGTGGTAGCCGGTGTAAGTTTTGTTGTATTTGATGTGGTAACTGCTGCGCAGCTTGGAGCGGTGGGTTGAAGAAGCATTTTTAAATATTCTGGATGCCAAAATATTTAATAAAAATTAGGCGCAATGCCTGGCCTATTAGTGTGATTATATCAATTATAATGTTTTCTACAAAAGTACATACCAAGTTGTTTCAGAAAAAACTATTCACTTTCATTAATTACTTGATAACAAATCACATTAACTGACAAGTTTTTCATTAGAAATACTATTAGAAGAAGCCGAGGTGTTGACTCGTTGGCTTTTCGAATAGGGATGAAGTGGGAGTTTAAAAGTTCTACTAAATTAATAAATAAGTTTAACAATTGTATCGCTCTCTCACTCTGTCTATGTCTTGGAGAAAGTTTTTACTTAATAGACAACACTTTATAAAATATCTCTCTCGTTTGTTATTTATAGAAAAAAAAAACAGTAAATACAAAATGTGCTTGATATGATGGTTCATGAGTAATCTTTCATTTTTCCTATTCTTGTTATAGTCAAATATCGGGTCGATATACAGTACCTTCGTGGTATGACTAGTTTGCCAAACATCGAAATAAATAACCAAAGCTGAAGTCTTTTTAGAAGTTCCTATCTTTTCCGTCAAAAGTCGAACGAAAAATAATCTGTTTCGGGCTTTGCCTAGACGATCCTAGAAACGACTGACGACTGACAGATTTGGTAAAACGTCGATCTATATTTTACTTGTGTCAAATTAAGGCTGCAGCATTATGGAAAACTGTTCTATTTATAGTTTTAGAAAAAAGTTTTCTTTATAAAAAGTTCTGAAATAAATACATAAAATTCACAGTTTTTCACAAACAGTGTATATTACTAAAAAAATTTAATATTTGAGTGTATTCTAGGTTTTATATCATTCAAAACTTTCATAAAAAATAACTTATTCCATTAAAACTACCATAATTCATATTTTTTTAAAGACCGCGTATATGACTGAAAAAAATTATTAGTTGTGGATTGTAGTTTATATTTTAGAATATGCAAAACTTTTTACAAAGAATAAATTTTTTTACAAAACTAAAAATAAAGAAGTTTTCTATATCGACTGGTCCAACGAAGACTGTAGTAACTCAAATTTTCCACTTTTTGAGTTACGAGCGCAAAACAATAAAACATAATGATATCTTCCCCAGGAAAGAATCGTATCTCAGTAAACGTAGTTATGCAACCAATATTACGTGTAAGAGTTTTATAGTATCTCCGATTTATGAAAAACAACCGTAGAAAATCATCGTATCTTGAGTTACAATAGTCTTCGTTGTTATCTGAGGCGATAGCATAGGTATCGTAACATGAGTTACTACGGTATTCTGCGTTAGTTTAAGGTTATGTTCAAAAGTTTAGTTTTGTTATAATTGCCATAATGTGTTCCAGAAGTGAGTTAATATTGGAATTAGCTGAGAAAGCGTATAAAAACACTGAAACGGATATTTCTTATCGTTCTTTTGAAGGTAAATTTATAATAAACTTTATTTAAAATAATAACAGCAAAGTAAAAACCTACTTATTTTTTAAGGTAAACATATTGCTGAAAGTATTGTAGAAGAAAGCAAATACAAAAAGGCGAATGAGGATCCTGGTGACCACGAGACTGATATTAATCCTGAATGTTCTACAGGTTGGTTTAAATTCCGCATGAAAAAATATTACGTAGGCATTTACCTCATTTTTGTTTAATTTTAGTAAGCTTAGAAGAGAATGAAGCCAATAGGAATGAAAATGAAATAATTGAGAAGGAAAGCGATGAGGAACCATTTCATGCAGACTCTGATACTGACCCAGATTACATTCCGACAGAAGACAAAAACATCCCTGAAGTAATAATTGAACCTAATAAGAATATAACTGAAGCAACCACAAATAGAAAGAGAAGAAGCAGAGGCAATATAGAGAGAGTAAGTAGGAAAAGAATTAGAGACGTTAGTAAGTGGGCGGATGAAAAATCTAAAACAAGTCTAAACCTGGGACTTGAACATGAAAATCGAAAAGGTATTCAAATTAAAGGAAGACAGATGGGTGCACCATGCGCAAACACATGTAGACTAAAATGTGCTACCAAAATAGCTAAAGAAGATAGAGACCTTTTTTTCAATGAATTTTGGAAGTTAAAAGATCATACGAGAAAGTGGGATTTTATTGCTCGTCATGTGAGACAGGTTGCCAAAAAACAAGTAACTATTACTGCAGAACAACGGTCTCGAAGAAATTACTCTCGAGAATATTACTTCTACATTCGCAATGAAAAACAACGTGTTTGCAAAACTATGTTTTTGGAAACCCTTAACGTTTCAGAAACTTGGATCACTACAGCATTAAGGAAACTGAAAGATGGTGGATCATTAGAGGAAGATAAACGTGGAAAGCACACTAACAGACCACATAAACTATCACCAGAACTTATAGACAACGTAAAAAATCACATAAATCAGTTTCCTGTAGTACCTTCCCATTATACCCGTAAGAATACGATGAAGATGTACCTTGAAGAAGGGCTAACTATCCAGAAAATGTACCGATTGTACAACGAGCATTGCGAAAAAAATAACATCACTACAGCTGCCACGTCACGCCAGTATAGAGATATTTTCAATGAACAGTTCAATATTGGGTTCTTTAAACCAAAAAAGGACCAGTGTACTGTTTGTTCTGTTTTTAATATGGCTAGTGATGCTGAAAAAGCAAAATTGCTCGAACAATATGAGTCCCATATGAAAAACAAAGAAGTTATCAGAAACTTAAAAGACATAGACAAACAGCTTGCACTAGATGATAAGAGCTTGTGTGTGGCTTGCTTTGACCTTCAAAAGGTTTTAGCTACCCCTTTGTCTAACGTAAGTGATTTTTACTACAAAAGCAAATACTCTACATATAACTTTACAGTTTATGATGTTGGAAATAATCAGGGTTACTGCTATGTATGGCACGAGCAGGTGGCTAAAAGAGGTCCTAATGAAATTGCCAGTTGCCTCTGGAAATTTTTAGATCTCAAGGCACAACAAAGTGTTAAAACGATAATATTCTACTCAGACAACTGTGGGGGACAAAATAGGAATCGTTTTGTGTTTTCGATGTTTGCTTTTGCTGCTGCTCATTTTCATATTGATATTGTTCACAGATTTCTGGAAAAAGGCCACACTCAGAACGAGGGTGACAGTATGCATGCTGTTATCGAAAATGCAAAGAAAAGGCAATCGGTTGTATATGTGCCAGAACAGTGGGTTACATTAATTAGAATGGCTAAAACTACAGGAAGAGTTTATGATGTTACGGAAATGTCCCAAGATAATTTTTTTAATTTTAAAAAACTGACTGATACCGAGAATTGGAAACTTGACAACGAAAAGAAATCAATAAAAGTTAGCAAAATACGAGAAATAAAATTTTCGCATGAACACCAAAATTCTATAATGTTTAAATACGAATTCGATGATGGTTTTAGAGGTTGTGACATAAAATTAAATCGAAAATGCAGAGGACGGCCTTCCACTACTATCAAATTTCCACCGAAACTGTATGATGCACCATTACCAATTGAAGAAAAAAAGCTAAAAGGATTACTGTGGCTGTGTAATACCGGCAAAATACCCACAATGTACCATGGATTTTATAAAAATCTTAATTCAAAGAGTTATGTACCTCCTAAAGTCGAGCTCGAAGTTGATTCAGTTGAGAGCGAAGAAGAGTCGGATGAGGAAAATTGAATTAAAATATAAAACTGCAAATTATATCAGTAGCTTCTTCAAAATGTAGCATTTTATATAAATAAAGTTAAGAAACAAATAATTCTGGTATTTATTACTTTAAAAATATCTCCATCGAAAACTATAGTAACTCATTCAAAAGTCACTTATGACCATTTCTGTCTTAAATCTGTTTTACCCTTGTAAGATCATTATTAAAAGTATCACTTAATGCTATAAAAACATCCATTTAATAGATTAATGAATTTTGGTAACAGTGTAAATACATTTTTATAATTATCTCAATTACATAAAAAATGAGTTACTACAGTCTTCGTTGAACCAGTCGATACGATGTTGACTAAATTGGATACCCTATATATATTGACGAAAGGAAGTAAAAATTAATGTATGTTTTATATTAATACTATATTTTATTTAGTATACTCTGGGTGAAAGAGTTCCTGTTTGTCTGTACAATTTACACTTTCTTTATATTTATCACAACAAGGTTGAGAGCAATAATATAGCTGGCCAAATATGGGAAACTTGACATCTACCCTGCATATTGATTCACAATGTAGATAAAAATAATCGTCGTTATCGACATTACCTTTAGATTCAATGCTAAACATTACCTGAAAAAAAAAATGTCAAATGAAATATTATTTTATACTCTATACTATTATTTACAAAACATACTATATCTATACTATTATTCTATCTATACTATGTATATATATATATATACATATATATATTATATATATATATATATATATATATATATATATATATATATATATATATATAGGTAATTCTTTACTTTTCTATCGAGAATTTCATGGAAATTTAGACTCTTGAGATCAGAATGTAAACTTATATATAAATTAAACATCTTAAATTAATAAATAACACTATTTTAAATCCATAATTATTACTTCCAATTTCTCTCATTCACAAAAGTTCCCACAACCAAATTTACTTTAGTGTATATTTAGTTGCCTATGTAGATGGCGTATTCAAATATATTTATAATATCATAATTATTAAAATGCCCTCATATAAATACTTTTTATAATATTCTCTAGTATATAACCTATAAATTATTTCTTTAATCACTATTTAAGTTCATTCTAGATTACCTTCTTTTCTCCTATATTTAATATTATCTCGATATATATATATATATATATATTATATATATATATATATATATATATATATATCTCATCGGTAAAAGAGTACGACCGTCAATCCAATATATTATAAGGATCACTCAGACGAGTGGTGGGTTCTTATATCGGTCTCAAGGTGGAGAAATAAAAGACAAAGTTGATAGGCTACTTTGTCTATTTTGAAGACGTTTCGCTTTCGTATTCTGAAAGCATCATCAGTTCATCTAAAAAGTACAATATGAGAACCACACAATCATGGAAAAGATGTTATAAGTGTTACCTTAAAAAGACATGTAGCAGTCAATGATATTAACAAGTTTGTGAATAAAACTCAAGTAAATGGACATTATACGGTAATATTGTATAGACAATCAATTAACTAACAACATTTAGCAACTTATTAAAACATTAGCACAGCAACTGACCATGTGGTCTAAAGTGTAAGTAATATTTTCTTTTATCTTAAGTAGTGAAAAATAACCAAGAAAATCATAGATTTACTTCCAACTATTTGATAATTATTTAGCTTTGATTTTAACTTTAGGTAGCATTATTAAAGTGATTTTAATAAAAAATTATTTTAAAAAGTAGTGTAAATGAAGTTACCGATCAAAGCCTTACAGCTGCCGCCGGGAAAATGGCGTTAATTGAAACAGACCGAACTAAACCGTGAAAAGACAGCCAACCTTGAGGTCAAAAATATGACAGAACAACAAGGTAGAAGTAGCACCCCAAATAATTGGGCGGTCTATTTAAAAGTTTAAATGAGTTTGGATGACAAGCCGCTTGTAAGAGACAAACCAATGAAAGAAATTGGTATTATAACAGCAATTCTTCGCATTAACCAGTCTAGAACGAACAAACAGGCGAAATTCATTCAACCTATATGTCTATATGTTTTTTATTATTCCGGTATTCTTTGGACCTTACCTTTCACATGTAATAGCATAGATATTGAAGCACGAATAGAACCCTGAGATAAGAGAATTATAAAGTGTGATAGAATCATAGTCATATCATTTAAATAATTTTAATTAATTAATTAATTAATTAGCTAATTAATTGCTTGGCGCACTAAGACTTTGAATATCACAATAATATATATATATATATATATATATATATATATATATATATATATATATATATATATATATATATATATGTATGTATATATATATATATACATATATAATATATATAATATATATATATATATATATATATATATATATATATCTATATATAAATATATATATATATATATATATATAATATATAATATATATTATATATATATACATATATATATATATTATATATATATATATATATATATATATATATATATATATAAGAGTAAGAAAAAAGAAGTACTTGTGACTCGTTTGGAAAAAATATAACACTGTTTTTGATGGGTTGGAGTCAATAAAAGGGGCTATTTGTTGACTATTTTTTACTCGAGCTTTCAATTGTGATTACAATTTTTATCAAGAGCTTCTAAAAAATACAAAATATCTTACAAAGTTGAACTAGAAATAAAAAATTTTTTGTTAACTCACCAAATAAAATTAGTTTTTTATATAAAACTACTGCTTACATATTAAATACAAAAAATATTAATAAAAAAATGTCTTATTCTAATAAATGTTTCTCTGAAAAATTTTGATGAAGTTTCTTAAGAAAAAAAATTGAATTTGTAAACAAAAATAGAATAGCTACAACCAGCCTAAATGTCATAAATACTAACTTAAAAATTTTTATTTTTGACATATTGTCAAAAATAAAATTTTGTTTAAAAAATTCTTCTTTGTTTAGTAACAAAAAAGAAGAAGATTTATTCACCATTGATAGATGCCCGAAAAAATGTAACAAATACATGGAAAATTCAAAATGTGATATTTTACTGACTGCATATATAAATTAAATAGAAATTATATAATTATAAATTTTGCTTAAATTTTGAATTTCTGACCTTTTGTTTAAATTATTATCACTTTTGCTAATACAAACCATTTCCAAAAAAGTTCTTTTAAATTTATTACTTTCATTACATAAAATTTTAATATTATCAAAATCCATAATATGGTCTTTGTCTATTACATGCTCTGCCAAAGCACAAGATGGTTTCTTAATTCTACAATCACTCTTGTGAGAAATAATGCGATTTGATTAAATCGCAAATCACCGTCAGAGGCGTCTAAATTTCCAGTAATAGATTTCCAGATTGTTCCAATACCATTTATTTTTTTTTTATTTTTTATTTTAATTAACGTGTCTCGACTACGAGGTCATTGACACGATGACAGTATAATACAATATAAGGTATATACAGTTTTACATTTGACAATACATAGTACAAAAAGACACATAAATTACAAATTTTACCGTTACACATAATTATTACAATTTAGAGTTTACTAAGCACTTGAATGTCTTTTAAATATTTAAACAAGTTTTCAAATTTCTGAGTTTCACTTAATATTTCTTTAATATTATCTCCCAATTGGTATTGTTTTCTTTTAGCAGAAAGAAGCGGACATTCTTTTAGGAAATGTCTGACTGTTAAGGGACTGCTGCAATGGCCGCATGCAGGTGGATCGGTAGATGCCATTAGAAAGCCATGTGTAAGACGAGTGTGTCCAATTCTTAATCTTCTTAGAATAACTTTGTGTCTTCTGGGCATAGATGGTAGCTCTAAGGAAGGTATAACTGTTTGTATATCGTGTAAATGACTCGAAGTTGTGTTCCAATTATCTTGCCATTTGTCATATATACGCTTTTTAAACATTTTTTTAATATCATTATGCAACTGGATATTTGATATAGGTATATCCAAAGTAGAAGCTTCTTTTGCGGCTACATCTGCAGCCTCATTTCCTACAACTCCTACATGTGAAGGTACCCAGACAATAGTGACAATTACTCCATGATCCGTAAGATTATTGTATATGTCATGTATTAAATTTACCAGAGGATGATCTGAGAACATGTTTTTAATTACTTGTATTGATGATAAGGAGTCTGTGCAAATCGCTACATTGCGGTCAGTAGGTTCCAACATACGAAAAGCCTCGACGATACCGTATAGTTCTGCAGTGTATATACTACAAACGGCAGGAAGTTTGATTAGTTTTGTAGTGCTAAAAGAGGAAACAACAGCACTACCCACCCCTACATCATTTTTAGAGGCATCTGTATAAAGAACTTTATGAAACTGATTTCGATTAAGTATGTCTAGGAACAATTGTTTAATTATAGCTTTAGGAGTATCATGTTTATTGAAAGAGTAAAGAGAGGTGTTGACATTCGGAAGTTGCTTATGCCACGGAGGGTGTGTAGAGATATGAAAGGGTGAAGTTGCAGAAAGATCAAAACCGTCGAGAATAGAATTTAGTATGTAAGAGAGGGGTTGTGCAGCTCTAGTGGTCTGAGAATGATGAATGAGATTATTTGGTTGTATAAGTAGTTGATAGACTGGATTTTGTGGATTGGCTGATAAGCTAGCTGCATATGACAAAAGAAGATGTTGTCTCCTTAACCAGAGTGGTGGTTCGTTAGCTTCACAGTACATACTTTGAGCTGGGCTAGATCTGAAGGCACCTAAGCAGATCCTAAGACCCGTATTGTGTACGGAGTCAAGAGCTTTCAGATGTGACTTGGAGGCAGACATATAGACAAAACTACCATAGTCTATTTTGGAGCGAATAATGGATCTGTAAACTGTGAGCAATACCTCTTCGTCGGCTCCCCATTGAAAATGTGCTAAACTTTTTAGGATATTAATATTTTTTAAGCAGTTGGCTTTCGTTTCCTGAATGTGTGTATTCCAAGTAAGTCTGGAGTCAAAGGTCAGTCCTAAGACTTTATGATGATCAATAACATCTAGTAATACTCCGTTGTATGTCAAAATTGGATTATCTTTTGTCGTTTTTCTGCTAAATTTCATGATTTTAGTTTTTTGAGATGAGAAAGAAAGCCCAATATGCCTCGACCACCTTTCTATATTATCAATAGCTGTTTGCATTAGTCGACAGGTTGTTTCGGTATTCTTTCCTCTGCAAAAGAGTATAAGGTCATCAGCGTATAATGCGTATTTAACTGGAAGATGAACACTTTTGCCTACATCATTAAATGCCAAACTAAATAGAGTTGTGCTTATAACAGAACCTTGTGGTACTCCGTTATGTTGAATACGAGTAGATGACAGCTTTCCGTTAACAATAACTTTAAAAGTTCTATCATCTAAAAAATTCTGCACAAAATAGTATATGTTTCCACCCAGTCCACATTGTTGAAGATTTTGGAGGATTACAGATTTTTGAACAGTGTCAAAGGCTCGTTCTACATCAAAAAAGGCTGCTAATAAATCTTGTTTACAGGCCATAGAGTCGGAAATATGTGATTGTAAAATTACCAAATTGTCTGATGTAGAACGATGAGATCTAAAACCAGATTGTGCAGGTGAAATAATTCTATTTTTTTCTAAAAACCAGACCAATCTTTTGTTTACCATTTTCTCCATTAATTTGCACATGGTGCATGTCAGCGATATGGGCCTATATGAATTAGATAAACTTTGTGTTTGGTTGTGAACTTTTTTAATTGGTATAATATATGATTCTCGCCATCGCTTAGGAAAATTATAACTGTTCCAAATACAGTTGTAAAATTTTAATAAAATAATGATGCAAGGTGTCGATAATTTCTTTAAGAATATGAAAGGAATGTCATCTGGACCAGAGGCTGTGTTTTTACACAAATCGAGTGCCATCATTAGTTCCTCTAAGGTAAATGGTGTGTTAATAGGATCGATTTCTTGTACAGTTTCTATTGTGGAGGCCTCTCCAATTAATGTGCCTGATGATATGTTAGATGAGTATTGTCTTTTGGATTTTTGTTCAAACGTATCAGCTAGTAAATTGGCAATGCGTTGTGTGTCATTGATAACGGTGTTTTGATAACTTATATTTTGAATACCAAAACTTGTCTTACGGCCCTGCATTTGTCGTATTTTCGTCCATACTTGGGCAGAAGGTGTGTTGGTTTTTAGGGATGAAGTATATTCTCTCCATGAAATTTTCTTGCTTTCTTTTAGCACGTATTTTGCTCTGGCCTTTAGTTTTTTAAATTGCACAAAATCTTCATCATTTCGAGTTCTTCGATATCTGTTTAATGCTTTTTTGCATTGACGAACTGCATATTCACAGTCCTTATTCCACCATGGTACTTTCTTCCGTGTATAGGTCGTAGAAGTTTTGCCAATATGTAGTTCAGCTGCAGAGATAATGCAGTGGATAAGAAGGTTCAGAGATTCGTCTACGTCATCGGAAAGAGACAGAAGTGGAAGTTGTTTTTCGAGATACGAGCAGAAGCCAATCCAATCTGCATTGGCGATTCGCCATTTGGGTACACTATAATTGCTAGATTTATTCTCGCTATTTGAAATCAGAATTGGAAAGTGATTGCTATCAAAGAGACTGTCGAGGACATGCCAGTTTAATAGAGATGATGACTTTGGGTCAGAAAAGCTCAAATCAATTGCTGAAAATGTGCCAGAAGATATATTGCAGTATGTACTTGATCCGGTATTTAATAGGCAAGTGCTAGAACAATTTAATACATTTTCAATGACTTTTCCCCTTCCAAATGTTTTATCAGAGCCCCACATAATATTATGTGCATTGAAATCACCTACAAGAAGATAAGGAGTGGGGAGTTGATGAATTAGATCATACAGTTCCTCTTCTGAAAGTTTGTAATTAGGTGGTACGTAAATGCTACATACCGTAATTTTGCTGGGACACCAGATGGAGACTGCGATTGCTTCAATGCCAGTAGTGAGTATGTGATGTGTAGAAAACAGATCTCTGGAAACAAAAATTGAGGTGCCGCCACTGGCTCTCAGGAAGTCCTTTCGTAGACAATGGTAACCTTCGTAATTTTTAAGTTGTCCAATTTTGGTATCTTTAAAGTTTGTCTCTTGTAAACATATAAAATCTGCTTCTGTTTCTGCGATCAATTGTTGGATTCTTTCATATCTCGGATAGAATCCGTCACAATTCCATTGAATTAATTTGAAAAGTAACTAATTAATTAAAAGGTAGATTTTTGGGACTTTTGTGATGTATCTGAGAGATAATCGTCGTCAGTTGATGATTGTGATACTTCAGCGTTGCTATTATCTGTGGTTAAATATTTCTTTAATTTTTTCGTTGTTCTAGTAACTCTACCCTTAACAGATCTTTCTGTTAGAGAAGGATATATCTTATACATATCGTCCAACAGGACCTGTATATCTGTAGTAATTTGCAGAGCTTCGATTATTGGGTTGCCGTTGCCAAATGAGTTCTCGAGGAATGCAATAATCTGATCAGCTGTTAATGAATAGTCATTCGGATTTGTGTTACAGAGATTTTGTATAATTGTCTTTGTGTTGTCTGATAGAATAGCTTCGTTTGTGGACTGCATCCTAGGTTTCTTCTTAACTAATTTTGGTTTATCAGTGCTGGAAGAGTGCTCAGGAGGGGGCATTACATCAACGTCGGATGTCTGGTCTTCAAGAGAATTTGTGTCATTAGTTGATGAATGCAGTCGTTTGACACCTGGTGCTGGTAATAATGTAGTTGCTTGAAGATTCTCAGAATTTGTATCAACTATTGTAGTTGTTGACAATGTTGATGATAAATTATTTGATTGCGGCAATGAGGTTGTTTGTGTATTTGTGTTAGGACATTTGTTTGCTGTATGTCCAGGCTGTTTACAAAGAAAACACTCCATACGATCTGTAGACAAGAATATTCTATATGCGATATTCTCATGCTGTATTAAAAGTGACGTTTGAAGCTCGTAGTTTTCAGTGGCTGGAATGACGTAGACTTGACGTCTGAAACTCATAATATGCGAGTACTCATCTCCTGGGATACCTGCTTTTAATAGTGATATAGGCGACACCATTTGAAGTCCGAAATCTTTGAGTGCCTGTTCTATGACCTCATTAGGTATGGATGGACAGACATTTGATATTAATATTCTCTTAGCAGGAGAAATTAGTCTTCTTATACTCAGCTCAATGGAATTTACAGTTACAGTGGAATGCTCTAATATAAGTTGGTCTACAAGTTCGGTTCTTGATAAGTAGATACACACTCGGTTGTTTGATATTTTCGATGCAAAACAAACATTTTTGGGATTAACGATATTTCCAACTGCTTTAACGTAGTCCAATAACACAAGATTGGGATGAGAATGTATGATAATTGCTTGTTCTTTTTTTGGAAAAATAGGTTTAGGTCTTGTTTTGGCTGCAGCAACGTATGAAGTTGTAGGTGTATTATTTTCTCCGTTATTCGTTAACATAATGGATTTAGTTACGTTTGAAGTAGTTTGTTCAATTTTGTTGCCCTTGTAGTCAAAAGCAACAGGTTTAGAATTATCCATAATGGTTGTAATTATTGGCCAGTATCAAGATAACAGCAACACACCATGTCGTATTACTGGTTGCCTATAAAATTGGCGTAAAGCGAAAGGCGATTTGGAAGATATTAGTGTTTCACTAATGAGCACAAAAAGTTCAGAGATAAATAAAATAAACAGTTCAATGCAGCAATTATAGTCAGATATTAAATAATACCTTTACGCTTACTCGTAGGCCAGAGTTAACATCAGTTTCCAATACACTACACCTTTATGATTATATGTCCAAAATTTAATAAATTTACAATCCAAATATTCACTATAAAACTTAAATAACGATTCTCAACATACAGAACGACCTTTACACGTTCAGACACCGAAATCGAATCCCAATACCATTTACTAAACCGCGTTTTAGGCGTTTATTATAAGGTACTGTGTCGGAGGTTATTTCTTTATATTTTAAGTTAACGGAGTTTGAGATTTGTTTTAGCAGACTTACATGTGTCTCTACTTCGGCTTGAAAAGCAAGTTTTCTCGGTGTATCAACGTTAATAAATTTTTCTAATAGGTTTTCCAAAATTCTGTCATTGTTGGATATTGTAGTTTTG
>OU898276.1:139109085-139124764 GCA_918026665.1 Diabrotica balteata
AAGCCACAGAAAAGCGGATTGAAGCCTTCGCAGATGTGAATCTATAGGAGGGTACTAAAAACATCGTGTGGGGACCGTGTCACCAGCGTTGAGATCCTACAGCACATGACAAAAGGAAAAGCAGTGCTTAATTTATTATTTCTAAGTTAAATTTGACGTGTAATCTGTTGCATATTTTGTTTATTACGTATTGCCATCACCAAATTCATCAAAATTAATTGTTAGATATCTGAATTAAAAAGTGTCTATATTCCAAGTTTCTAGTTTCAATACTCTAGGTATAAATACATTTATTTCAGGAATACTTGAACTATAATAATAAACCTCAAAACCGATAATCTTATTTTCATTACGCTAATGTATTTGTTTTCATGTGAATACAGTGATGAATGGTTGTTTTGTATTTATTTACGAATAAAACGAATAGCTACTCTTTTTCTCATGCAACAAATATACGTGGATAGAGTGTCTCGTGATTATAGTGTAAGCCTCGAGGGTGGCTAGATAATTAGTCATTGTCATTGAGTTCTAATACTATACAGCGATGTTGCTCAGCTTTTTTACATTTTAAGGAAACTATGCTGTTACTCTTTTAAAAATAAAGAATAATAAAATGAAGTCAAGTTGATTAGCCATTTTGAAAACATTATGAATACAGGAATTAAAAAAATATCAATATTTAAAGTTTGGAATATTATACTCTATGTCTTTAGAATTAAACTAAATATTTAGGTATCTTCTTTCCTATCTTCAGTAGGATTAGGTATAATGCTTTAAGATTTGAGTGTAACTTTTGGACGGTGACAATTATTAGTGACTGTTACAAAGAGCTCTACGATGTTTTTCAAATTAGTAAAATAGACATTATTATTATTATTTATTTTATTTACAAAGTATTATCAATAATTGAATTACGTCACAATTAAATTTTGTATAAATAGTTTATTGCTTTTAGATATTGGATAATCACTTTGGCACCGCACTTTAAGAATATTTCTCTCAAATCTTCCGGGATTCCGAATTTACATCATTCCGCACTGTTACTGTTACTGTTAGCGGGTCTCGCAAGCATACACTCCGGTTGGGGATCCCTTGTCATTAGATGTCCGTGCGTAAGGCGACTATAACCAAGCCGCAGTCATGTGATGATAACCTGAGAAAAACGATTGGTGGAACTATCAGAACATGGTTGAAATATTGCTTTTATCTCAAGTAATTTTGTACTTTAATGGTGAAAGTCTGACAATTACCGGAGTGCTTTAGAACAAGTTGAAAACTACCACTATCTTGGCACAATAATTAATCACACAAACGATTACTATAAAAAAATCAAAGTCCGAATAGAGAAAGCACGTACAAACTTCAATAAAATGAGAAAGGTACTTGGTGCAAGAGAACTAAAATTGGACTTGAGAGTTAGGCTGGCACGGTGTTATATTTTCTCGACTCTGCTTTATGGGATGGAAGCATGGGCACTTAACACGTCTACTGCTAAAAAGTTGGAAGCATTTGAAATGTGGGTGTATAAAAGAATCCTGAAGATATCATGGACCGAGCATGTAACAAACAACGAAGTCATGAGAAGAATCAACAAAAGAATGGAAGTATTGGAAACCATCAAGACACGAAAGCTGCAATACCTGGGGCATGTTATGCGTAATGAGAGATACAACCTACTTTAATGGATTATACAAGGAAAATCCAGGGCAAGAGAAGTGTAGGAAGAAGAAGAATCTCATGGTTGCGTAACTTGAGGGAATGGTACGGATGCACATCAATTGAACTATTCAGAGCAGCAGCATCTAAGATCAGAATAGCCATGATGATTGCCAACCTCCGTCGCGGAGATGGCACGTGAAGAAGAAGAAGAATTTTGTCTGTTGTTTGTGGCATCTGCTATTCCATATGTTGACTATTTTGCTAGATGATTTCTAGAAATTTCTAGAAAAGTGATTCAGTAGTGAGTCAGTAATTATTAATAAGTTAGTTTCAGGACATTCCGTATGTGACATATGGCTTTATATATTTCAAAGAGTTCTCCTGTTAAAATAATATTAGTCTCCGCTAGTTTATATTTCTTTATTTCATTTTTTGTTCAAAGGTAGATGCTACACAATGCTCTGTTTTAGATCCATCTTTGAATAACTGTTTGAAGGAAGGAAATTAAGAAATTAATTAAGGTTTGATATGTAGAATTAATTAGATGGGCGATGGCTTTTTTCTTATTTTTTGATACATATAATTTAGCTCTCCAGGCCTAGAAGGCCCATGGCTTGGTTTACTATTCTTTTCCATTCTTTTCTGTTTGTTGCTTTATTTTTCCAGTTTGGTATTTTAAGTTTTTCTATGTCTTTTTCAACATCCTTCTTCCACCTGGTTTTCGGTCTGCCTTTCTTCCTTTTCCCTTCTATTCTTTCCATTAGCATTCTTTTTGACAGTCTCGTGTTTCCCATCCTTTGGATGTGTCACAACCATCTCAGTCTTTGTGACTTTATGATCCCTACGATATTCGGTTCTCCATACATCTCCTCTAATTCCAGATTTGGTCTTTTTATCCATATACCATTCCATAATTTACCTCCAAATATTTTCCTGAGGACTTTTCTTTCCCAGACTTGCTTGGATTTGTTCATTGTCCATGTTTCACTGGCGTATAATACAATAGGTCTTATTACTGTCTTATATATTCTTATCTTAGCCCTCCTAGATATGTTTTTGCTTTTAATAAATTGTTTAGTGCAAAAATACAACGGTTACCGGCCATAATTTTCGCTTGGATTTCTTCCTTCATATTTGGTCTTCTAAATTGAATGTCGCCCCTAAATACTGGAATATTTCTACTTCTTCGAATTTATATGTTTTTTTATCTGTTGTTACTCTCAGATATTGTTCTCTTTCTGTCTTCCACATATTTGGTCTTTTCTTCATTTATGTACATCCCTTTCTTTCTCGCTTTCATTTCTAATCTTTTTGTTATTTCTTTTAATGCTTGCTTACTTCTGGCTATCAG
The DNA here is from genome assembly GCA_918026665.1 of Diabrotica balteata. NCBI lineage: Eukaryota > Metazoa > Arthropoda > Insecta > Coleoptera > Chrysomelidae > Diabrotica > Diabrotica balteata. The sequence continues at coordinate 139,112,096 of OU898276.1, forward strand.
TACAATGTCGTCAGCGAATGCTAAGCATTGGTGTTTTCTTTGATATATAAGTCATGACCTGTTTATTCCAGCTTCTCTGATAGTAACTTCGAGGACGATACTGAACAACAGCGATGACAGTGGGTCTCCTTGTCGCGCCACCTCACTGACCTCAAACTTATCTGTGTCTTCGCCATTTATTTTAACCCTATTTTCTGTTCTTCGTAGTGTCACTTTTACCATTCTTATCAGTTTTTCACTAATTCCCATTTCACGTAGTCCTTTGTATATTTCTTTGCGTTTTATCCTTTTGAACGCTTGTTTAAAATTTAAAGTATTTTTTGATAATAGATCCAATTTATGTGAGGAAAAGATATTAGCCAAGGAGGGAAAGTTGGCACCTTGCTAGGATAGATTTCAAGGACTTTAGGTTTAATTTATTTATGATTCGTCTGCATCTTTCTTAAAAGGGAATGTGGGTTTTTGCGTGCTGGATATTCGAGCAGCAAATGGTTTGGTGATAATATAAAGAGTACCGCTTCGATGCATATTAGAGCATTAATTCCTGTCTTCTTAAATCTAATGGTAGTTCGCCCAGTTTGCCCTGAAGACTTAAGATAGGGGTTGTTCTAAATGCATCGCTTGTTAGCGATGCATAAGGGCGTTATTTTGAATGGTGTCTAAAACTTTTAGAGTTATTGTTGAAGCAGGCGAGTAAGCGTGGCATCCATAATCGATCTTGGAATGGATCAAATTTTAATATAATATGAATAGAGGTTTACAGTCCGCTCTCCAGTTCGTACCAGAAAGACATTTCAAGAGGTTTAGTCTTTTTTGACATATAGCTAATATATATTTGATGTGGTCCTTCCAGGTTAGAGCTTGATGAAATATTAAACCTAGATATTTAATTGTATTTACATATTCAAGTGTCCGACCCCCAAGTTTTAAAGTAAGTATTTCTTTCATCTGTTTTGGTCTCTTTGAGAATATTATGCAGCTAGTTTTAGATGAAGCCAATTGAAAACCACTCCTTTTGGGCCATGCTATAAATTTATCGAGTTGATCTTGTAGTAATTTGGCCATTCTCTGTATATTGTTTTCATTTAAGAATAATATAAGATCAACTGCATACAATCTTGCTTGAATGAGTTTGTTCATTGATTTGATTATAATATTAATAGCTATATGGAAAAGCGTCGGGCTGATTACCGAGCCTTGGGCTGTACCATTTTTTTGATATCTCACATTCGATAGAAGACCGTTTAGTTATACATTGAAATTTCTATTTAGGAGAAAAATTTTTAATACAAGCAGGTATATTCCTTGATAGTGCCATATCTTTGGTTATCTAAAAAACAAAATGCATACTGCAAACAATTTGATCTAAGGAGTGACACTTGCGGTGGACAAAACAGCAATGTTAATATATTCATTTTTTTTAATGCAATAAAAACGCTAATATCTCCGTCATAGATTAATCTTTTCTTAACCTGGCCATGGTAGATGTACAAATAGAGCCGAAAAGTAAGAATATTATACTTTTTGACTCGCTAGTGCGTGACATTGGTTAGAATATCACCAAAGAACCCAAAATATTTTGTATAAAAGACGGGCCAAGAAGTAAAAAAATTTTGAAAACCAAATTAATAAAAAAGTTGACCCAAAATCAATGATATCAACTGGTTAAAAATTTCTAGGATTCGATACAGAGAAAATGATCCAAATCACATTTATTTTTAACTAGCTGACCCTCCAAACTTAGAATCAAATAATGTGTCATAGTTTAATAAACTCAAAAAAATTAATGGGAAATCCCAGTAGCTGGCTGTATACCATAGTTTAAGAAAAACTTATACACAAGTTGAAACACTTCACATTTGTATTTAGGTATAAAAAACATATAGTTAAAACTTTTAAAAAGTATCTCAAAATTTATTCAGTAGCATAACGTGAAGTTTTAGATCTAATCAGATCACCTTCAGTCCCTTCTTATGTAATTGAAGCCAACACAAAATTTGTAGCTGTGACACCCATATATGGTTTTACATTCTTCCAAATTTAAATTATACTGTGAGTCTAGTTTGATGACATTGGATAAAAGTTAATACTTGAGAAGCTACATGTTTCCTTGCTCGGTTTGTTTGAATACGTGGTTCTTGTCAGTTAAAATGACACAGTCTAACTGGCTCAGGTGACAGAAAAATATAATTCAAGAAGACAGCTTTAACATGACGAGGTATGGGTAAGTGCAGAGACTAATGTAATTATTAAAAATTATAAATTTTATTTTGTTGTAATAATACCTAATATCTTATTAACGAAAACTTTTAGTTAAAATTGAATTTGTTTAAATGATAATATTTATTGTCTTAAATCTGCAAATCTCTATTATTAAAAAACAAGTAAGTTATTAAATTAGTAAAAATAATGGTTGAGGTTGAATGTAATTTAACAATTTCATTGGTTTTATACTTTAATTAATGTTTTAATTTTTGCAGAATAAAAGTAATTAAAAAATAATATTTTTTTATTTCTATTATATTCGAAGTCCTAAACCCAAGTACTATAAAATAATTATTTTAGGAACATAGAAACGTAAGAGCATTCTAATTAATGAAATTAGTTATTTCTTAATTCCCATAGTCATAAATGACAGATAGCTTCAAAAATTAAAAGACTAGTGTACAGGAAGAATTATTAATAATGTTGCATAAATGCAATTAAAATGAAAGAAAATATAGAGAAATGTACTTTCAAACACTTCAGGTGAGTTTTACTCGTTATCTGAAAAATAAGAAGTTATGTTTTGTGACCCTAAGCCTCTAAATCATGATCTCTCATCATTTAGCATTACCTTTGCACTCTAAAACTAATTACTTATTTTCAAGTTTATATAAGCCGGCGATCAACATCTGATTTGCTTAGAAAAGTTGCTTGTATTGCTTTTTGACATCCTTGTACGGGCTATTTGGTTGTTTGTTTCTTAACGTTTCCTTAATTTCTTCCTTAGTGGGGATATTGCCGTTGTACACCATTCACTGTAATACACGAATTTATAGTTATTTCTTTGTACAAACTGCTATTATGGTCCCAAAAACGATTGTGAAATATGGTAATTTCACTCGTTGTCAACTAAGTAGCACGACATATTTTACTGTTTTGTTTACAGTACAGTTTAGTCATGACAGGAGCTTTCTGTTCGTATTTTCTTTCTCCAGAACAATACCTCAGAAACTAATAAATATGACAAAAGCGTGCCTGCAAGTCGCGAATGCAAAAGTTCTAGTAGACAACTAATACACTTTCACTTTTAAATATAAAAGCAGTATGCAACAAATAGATTTAATTTCGTCGCTTTTCTTTAAACTCGTTATTGTATGGTAGTACGGTATGTATAACAAGTGCTAGATGAAATACTTGTAGAACAAAGACAACATTATCTTTTGGCGTATTCTAACGACATAAATATATTGGGGAGAAATAGCAGAATGAAACAGAGGCAAAGTACATAGAACTCAAGACAGCGGCTAGATAAGTTGGACTAACCAAAAATGTTCAAAATTGAGCTGACATACCTGGGTAGCATATTGAATGATACTAATGAGATTAGTCAAAAGGTAGCGACTAGAATACTGAGAGATAATCAAGTAGCAGTACTCTACATACAATGTTACAATCCCTGTCCTTGTCCAGAAAGGTAAAGTTTAATGTATACAACATCATCATAACACCATGGTGTCATATGTATGTGAAACGTGTAAATGACTAAAAGTCTCAGGTCTATCTTAGGAACGTATCAAGACCAGCGAGCAACTGGAAAATTTGCAACAACCATAAAATACGACCATTCACTAGAGAGCTTTTTTAATGAGTAACATCACATACATCAGTCTGGATAGGTCACGTACTAAGAAGTAATTGTGACAGAGATTAGAAAACTATCTTTACTATAAAACTTATTGAAATGCGCCTCCAGATCGCTCCCGACAGAGATTGAGTGACAATGTAAAGAGAGACTTGAAAGAGATAAATATTAATACACCTCCCAAAACAGCAACAAACGATAAAAAGAAATGACAAGGCTTTACAAAGAAAGTCAAAACACTAAAGAGTTATTCGGCTATCGAAAATAACCAAGTAACAATACCAACACTTCAATTTTTATTTTTTACATAATCTTCATAATCATAAATCAAGAATTTGTATTTGTATTTGTGTTTGATATCCCGTTTCTATAACTTTGTAAATTCAATGTAATAAGAGTTTTTCTATATATCGCCAAGAAACTATTAAAGAAAATTAATTACTAACTTACAGGTTCAACCTGTAAGTTGCGACTTCTACGGTTATTTGCATCACCATTCGAATACTTGTAATCTGGGTCTTTGACACTATCATCGGAACAAAAATCCTCAAAACTTTCTATGTTGTTTGTAGATATTATGGAGAATAAGGTAGGGTGTTTTCTTTTGGTAACTTGCTTGTAAGTTGATGAGACAGTCCGTTTACTATTTTTATTTTTGTTGATAATCAGTTTAATGTTCATGTTTTGGAACATTTCAATAGTACAGCGATTTGACACTGCAAGAAAAAGTTTGCAATAAAAATAATGAAATAGCGAAATAACTTTTTTATTTTAAGGATGCTCAACTTATTATTATGATCAATCAACATCAAAATTCTTAGAGGACGATTTCCGAAATGGAAATTGAAACGTCAATAAACGTATTTTTATCTTTAATTGTGGCTTATTCCCAGTTAAATAGTAATTAATTTAAAATGCCACAAGAAAATAGCTTCAGAACAATATCAAAATCTCAAAAAACGATGAACATTATCAAGATGAGGTGATAGTTTTATTTATTGCACAATCGATGTAGTCAAACCAATAATAATTAATAAAGACTATTTTTTATTTTTTAAACGAATTTTAGTAAAATGATTTTTAAAAGCTTTTGAATGAATGAATGAAAAAAAATGATGACTTTTTTAATATTTGAACACCCCTGTACAAATAAGTGGGCATTGCCAGAACAATGTGATGATTGAAAACAATAAAGCCATAAGATATTTTTGCAATTTTAGAGACAACATGGTTATTTTCTGCATAGTCTGGAGGTCATTGTTCTTAATATTCGTTGATTGTAAGTAAATTAAAGAGTGCTGGACAATAATGGTGTGTAGGAGTGGCTGGCTGAACTTGAGACACAGCATGTCTTTTATTTGGATGGACACACAATGCACAAATAATCACTTATGCAGGTTGCCAGCTGTAATTGATATAATTTATTATAAGTATAATGTAGTTTAGAAATAATAGTCTGCAATAAACTGAACAGGCTTATATATAGCTTATTATTGATATTTTATATACAAAAGAAATACAAGAACCTCTCTCTAAATAAAATAAAACTGTTTACAAAGAAATTAAAATCAGACAGTGGTGGCTCCAACTAATTTTGTTGAGCAGTGATTAATAAAATTAAGTTTTTTTTAATATTAGTAATAGTAAGAATAGTCATTTACATCCATTTTTATACTGTTTTCTAAACATTTACTAATTTTTTTAACATTTTAGTAAGGCCAGCATTTACCAATAAGCAATATTTTTTAAATCGCAACTACTCTTCTTCTTCTTAATTTAGGTGAGATAGGTTTATCTCTGACACTTTGTTATAAGACGTTTGTTCCCCACTCTTCTCTTTTAACTAAACCTAATAAGTCGTGTGTATTAATAAAGGCTCACAATTTCTAGTTTGTAGTATTAGGATCACAGGTTATTGCAATGGCGCAGGATGTGTATAGCAGTCTCTTCTTCCATTCAGTATTTTGTATAGGTGTTTTCATAAACGACAATGTCCAGTCACCATTTTGGTTATCACCGCTTTAATCCCACGTTTATTAAATTAATCAAATTGTCCATAGTAGTAACATTATGAACCAAATTTAAGGTGACACTAACTCACTAACATTACTACTAACTCACTAACATCACTAACCTCACTAAAATTAATCCAGATGGGTTTTATTATACAGGGTGTATCATGAGGAACTTTACATACTTCTACCCTATGTAGAGTCCCTTAGGGAGCATATCATGTGGCCACTCAAAAATGTCAACTCCTCTTCTTTATTAATTAACAGGGTGATTTGTGTAATTGACCATTTATTTCATTTTACTGTAGTGTTTATACGGCTCATTTGATTTTTTTAATTTTTGCATGATACAGTACACTACTATCAAGCATTCGACTGGTATTAGCTAAACTAAAAAATTCCAGGACTGGCTTTGGAAAAATTAATTTAGGGATTCGTATTAAATATTACACCCTGTATATATATTTTTTTAAAATGCAATACGTGATTTTCAAACTACATAAATAGCCAATGAAAACGACATATGCGACAATGTTGTCACACTTTTATTAAATTTTTAGTGAACGATCAAATCTTACCAAAAATAGAACAACCATAATGAAGTATCAAATTATAAGGTAATTAATTTAAACAAATGTTATAAATTTCAAACATTTTAATTGAAATGATAAACTAAGTCACTGCACAACAAAAAACAGTAACTACTAACAATAACGAAGAACAATTAAAAAAAAAACTAAAAATATGTACATAGTTATGATAAACCCATAAATTAGAACTGGAAAAGATACAATAATGGTAACAAAATAAAAATAATTCAAAATAGATTTTTCGAAATGGAACCCTGCAGCCTGTACACATTTTTGTTGCCGAATTGTTAATTGACGTATTGAATTACGGATACTCTGGGGATCGTTTCTAATAGTATTACAACAATGTATAATTCTATCAATTAATTGTTGTCGGTTATTAATATTCACTGCGTAAAATAGTTGCTTCAATCGTCCCCAAATATGGTAATCAACGGGATTGAAATCAGGGGATATTGAAGGCCACGAAATAGGACCTGCACGTCCTATCCACCTGTTGCCATAAACATTATTGAGATGTTGTCTCACTGCCAGTAAAAAGTGTGGGGGTGCCCAATCATGCTGAAAATACATCCCTCGGATAGCAACGTTCGCGTTGGCAAGCAAATTCGGCAAAATATTTTGTAGAAAGTTCAAATAGACCTGCCCTGTTAAAGGACCATCAAAAAAGTGAGGACCTACTAATTCGATATTTATGACACCAATCCACACGTTAACCGAAAACCTTTACTGAGAACTACGTTCTCGAATAGCATGGGGATTTTCTTCTGCCCACACATGTGAATTTCGTGAATTATTTATCCCATCTCTGGTAAATTGGGCTTCATCTGTAAATAGTGTCCTGTATAGCGTTGTAGCGTTGTATTGTTAATCCATCTACAAAATTCCAACCTATCGATCTCATCTCCAGCATGTAGTCGCTGAACCATTTGAATGTGATATGGGTATAGATTATTTTTTTGTAAGACTCTACTTACTTTTGATTAAGTAACATTGAGTTCTCGACTTACTTGTCTAGTGCTTATTGTAGGGTTCATAGTAACGGCGTCCATAATGTCATCTTCCTGCGCTTCATCTACATGTCGCTCTGTTGTTCCACTAGGAAAAGTGCCATTTTCTCGCAAATAATTAAAAACTGACCCAAATGTTGGATGACTGGGAGTTCGACGATTAGGAAATCTCCTGCGATATTCTCTACTAGCAGCCCTATCATTCCAATTACAGAATCCATAAACAAATATTATGTCTGCATATTCTGTGGTCGAAAACTGATGTGGCATTTTGAACAAAAGTAACAAAAGCTCTACCAAAACAAACACAATGTACTTAACATAGATATGACAGAAGAAATATGTATTATTGTATACATAAATAACAATTGATAATGACAATAATGACAATGGGTATAAAATATCAAGAAACGTCAAACGGTCAACGCCAACCTTCATTTTAAACTTTTTTAGATTTATTTTTATTTAGTACAGATGATGTATTATTATTTGACATAAAATTTTAATCATTTGCAATCAACAAAAACTAACACATACAAGAGATTTGACTTTTTAAACAATTTAATTTATTATTTATCGAAAATAATGCCCCAATACGATCTATGAGTAAAAATTTAAAATTGAAAATTGAATTGATTCTATCGTAGAGATAATACAAAGTGACAGTAAAGATGTTAATTTTCTACGTATTAAAATATGTTGTAGGAACTCATTTTATTAAAATGTTTGAAATTTATAACATTTGTTTAAATTAATACCTTATAATTTGATACTTCATTATGGTTGTTCTATTTTTGGTAACATTTGATCGTTCACTAAAAATTTAATAAAAGTGCGACAACATTGTCGCATATGTCGTTTTCATTGGCTATTTATGTAGTTTGAAAATCACTTATTGCATTTTAAAAAAAATATATACAGGGTGTAATATTTAATACGAATCCCTAAATTAATTTTTCCAAAGCCAGTCCTGGATTTTTTTAGTTTAGCTAATACCAGTCGAACGCTTGATAGTAGTGTACTGTATCATGCAAAAATTTAAAAAATCAAATGAGCCGTATAAACACTACAGTAAAATGAAATAAATGGTCAATTACACAAATCACCCTGTTAATTAATAAAGAAGAGGAGATGACATTTTTTAGTGGCCACATGATATGCTCCCTGAGGGACTCTACATATGGTAGAAGTACGTAAAGTTCCTCATGACTTACCCTGTATGCTTGTAAAGGATCAGGCTGTTACGTGTAGAGAAATTTAAGTTTTTTTCTAGCATACAATACATCTTTTTATATTGTACACCAAGTTTTTTTATGTGAGCTTTTCGGTGAAGCCTAGCATCGAGTGACATTTTTAAATACTTTGCTCTATTAGCGTAGGAAAGGGGGATTTTCTATTTTTATATGAAGGATTTTGTTATTAAAGTTGACATAACAATTCTATGATTGACTACATTATAACAAACAGACAAATATACCCCAAGAATATAATAGATGAGCGCACTCTATCTTCTGCCAATATAGAATCCGACCATGGTCTGGTACTAGGAAAAATAAATATAGCAATTACCACACAAGGCAAGCAAAATACAAAAGTAGAAGAAAAGTTAAACATAGAAAGCTAAAAAGAAGAAGGGACACAAAACTTGCATAGAAACAGACTAACACAAAAGCTAAACAGCCATAACCTAGAGACTAGAAAGAATATAGAAGAAACCTAGAAAATTATTAAAAAATGTATCCTACAAGCAGCGGAAGAAGTTTTAGGTATAAGAAAAGTTAACAGAAATAAACGGGAATACAAAACTCCATGGTACGACGAAAGGGTGAAAACACTAGCAAATAAAAAGAAACAGGCTTTCCTAACATACAAAGGAGTAAAGATACCGTAGACTCAAGAAGGCTACGTGAGAATCAGGAATAGAGTAACCTCTCTATGGATCCCAGAAAAATGCGTGGAAGATGATAAGGAGACAAAAAACAGAAACGAATGAATTTGTACGCATAGGTAACATTGCAGAGGCACAATGGACTGAGCATTTTAGGAAAATATATAAAGAGGGAGAGAAGAGAACAGAGAAAGAATCATTTACGAAACTCACGATAGAGCACTAATATCAGAAGAGCTACAAGAACGAATAAAAAAATTAAATAACAAAAAAGCACCTGGTCCTGATGAAATAAACAATAAAATACTAAAATATATAGGAACGACACTACGCAGATGCCTAATAAAATTATTCGTCGATATAATAAATATCGGAGTAGTACCAGCGGAATGGAAGAAAAGTCTCCTGCTGCCGATACTTAAAAAGGAAGACTCGAGAAATCCTGAAAATTATAAAGGCATTAGTCTGATGAATAGTACATTAAAATTGTTAATGGAAGTCAATAAAAGACAAAATCGAGGAAAAAGCGAACATGACAGATAAACAACAAGGCTTCTGGAAGAACCGCAGCACAATAGACGAAATTTTTATTATCACACAGATAAAACCAGCATACATGTGATCAGTAAAGAGCCGCGTAGATGAAAACTGGAAATAGACGGTAAAATTGTAGAACAAGTAACGACATTCAATAACCTAGGAGTAGAGATCACTAGTGACAGGATATAAGAACAGAGACCACAAGGCAAGTATCAAAAGCGGCAAGAGTAAGTGGTTGCCTTCGAGAAACCATATGGAGAAATAAATATCTGACTACGGAAAGCAAAATGAAAGTATACAAGAGAACAGTAAGTCCAATCCTAGCATATGCACCGGAGACAAGGACCGATATAATAAAGACGAAACAACAAATCAATATTTTCGAAAAAAAGTATTAAGATCAATAGCGGGCATATCATTAAGAGACAGACAAACTAACAGAAGTATATGCGATCAATGCAAAAATTAAAATATTAACAGGTGGATAAAAACAAGAAAAAAAAACTGGAACAAACATGTAAAACGAAGGACCAGATAGATTATCGAAATCTGTAAAAACAACAAGCCGTATAGCAAAAGATCCGTTGGAAGGCCGCCAAAAAGGTGGAAATATACAGATACAAATATACCCGATAATGTATAGTCAACAACGACTAAAACAGAATAAGAGACAGACAAACAGAAGTAATCCTAGTTGCACGAAGAAGAAGAAGAAAAAGAAGAAGAAAAAGTTGACATGGACCGATTTATTCTCGTTCAACTTTAATACGTCATATTTTGTTTAATGTGTTAATCTAGCCAAAGATGCTAGCTTCTGCTAGCTTTAATTTTCTGTTTATTCATAATATTTTCCAACAACTAGAATGGTAGTATCATTAAAATATTGTAATCTTTGAGGCGGAATGTCGGCAATCATCAGAGCTATTCGGACTTTAGAGACGGCTTTTCTGAAAAATTCATCGGATATAAACCCGTCAAATTCTCTCAAGTTGCGCAGCCATGATATCCTATATCTTCCTAGATGTTGCAATAGGACGTGGTTAAGGTACAAAATATCACTAGTGTAGAATAGGTTAAGTGCTGGCCCTTGAGGAACCCATGCCCAATTTTTATTTTTTATCTTCCTGGTTTATTTTAAAATAGTAAGTTTAAGTGGAAGCAGTATTTTGCAGGAGATAAGATCAGTTTCAGAGACTTTTTAAGATTTGTGGTTGTTTTGCTTCTTTTATCCTTAAAGCTTGAATCACTAAGCCTCTCTTTTGTAACGTGTCCTATCCAGACCATAACAACAGTTAACCTCTATAATCATTTCTAACTAAGAAGAAAAAGGTGCTACATTCTAAAGAGAAAGCTTTATGCTAAGCAGATGCTGGTCTTTCTTGTGTTTTCCCCTTTTTGTGTCTCTGTTTTATTTCAATTTTAGTCATTTTTGGTTGGAATTTTCAAATTCGTTCTCTATTTCTGGTTTTAATTGATTTAATATTTTGAAGTTAGCTAATTTATCATTTCTGTACAATTCTGCAGACTAACTCCCCGTAAAATCGAGGATTTCTTCTATTTTTTACTTACAAGTAGTATATCAAGTCAGAGAAAAGATGATAATATTGGGGTATTTTAATGTTTGAATGGGCAATTAAGTAATACCTGGAATTAAACAAAAACGTAACGAGAATATTAAAAACGAAAATGAAGAACTGATGATAAACTTCTGCGCGACTATCGAACCTAAATTAAATAACATATTTTTAAATTACAAAGATCAATACAAGTATAACATTCAATAACACACGTGGACAAAGATCTATGATAGATCACGTTATAATTAACTGAGATATACATTCATCAATAATGATCGAAGTAAAAGTCCTTAACTCAGCAGACGTAGGTACCGAGCCGTAACCTAGTGTTATGTAAATATCTATAAATTATCATGAAATACTTTACACCTAACAAAGGGGCGGCAACACAAACAAAAATCAGAGTTTATGGTCTAAATACGGAATGTAAAAAAAGAATTTTTAAGAAGATTGCTGGAAATAAAATATTAGAAAACGATAACATCGACGAAAGCTGGGAAAAACTCAAAAATATCATAATTACCGCAGCAACAGAATCACTTGGAAAGAGAAGAGTAACAAACAGTAACATAAAAAACGCCATGATTTAGAGATAAAGTGAAGACAAATGTGAAGAAAAGCAGAAAACCTTTTTACAGTACAGAACACAACAAATACAAACAGGCATACAACCACCATAAATGCATTGAAAATGAAGCCAATACTTAGCCTTAAAGCCTTGGGAGAGCTTCGTAAAACAGATGGAACACGACTTACAATACGGAATAAAGAAAGAAATATGAAGAACGATCAGAGGACAAAGAACAGCGATGAACGTACTAATAAAAATAAAACACATTCAGAAGGAAACATGGGCAAGCTATTTTAGATCCCTATTTGCTAAAGGTAACGATAATAAACTACCAGCAACAGAGGTGACGGCAAAAGAGGAAATAAATATTGGGAAGAAAAAGGTAAAGAAAGCATTAAGAAAATAAAAAAATAGAAAATCACCAAGAGAGGATAGAATGCCGAATGAACTCCCAATGTATCTAGACCAGATCTGAAAAAATACCAAAACTAATCGAAAAAATAATAGAACCGAACATGAATTCCGGAAGAATGGAGATCAAGTATCCTAATAAATATTTCAAAAAAGGAAGGCAAATCGGACCCGGAAAATTACAAAGGAATAATTTAGTAAACACAACAATAAAATTAACAAC